>PRKT01000133.1:373888-388864 GCA_003671525.1 Saccostrea glomerata | reverse complement strand
AAAAAAAAAAAAAAACAACAATCAAAACTTTAAACTTACTCAAAAACTTTGATATGGCTAATATTTAAGCATATTTTAAAGACACGGGTTTAAGGTTTCGTCAAAGGTCAACCTGTCAAAAAATTTATTTTTACAATAACTCCAAAACTATGTGAGGTATAAAGTTAAAACTTTTACAGTCTATAAATTTTTCATTGATTAAAAGATAGAAAGCATCACCTGATAAAAAAAATACTTGGAAAAATATTGAAATTGAGAAAAATCTTTTTAAAATGCATATATTTTCAGGAAATGCACCTAATTAATTCCCTGCTTTTAGTGAAAACCATCACTGCAGAAACAAAATATGTTTATCAATGAAGTGCAAGTTGGACTCGGAAAGCCTCTGGAAAATTGTTTTCCTGTTTATTTTGTCCAAATGTTAAGACTTGAAAGCGAAAGTACATTGCAAATGGCGGGTTCTACAGGGGTCTTGTCTTTATACTTGTCATGCTTTCAATACCAGCCTTTCAGAGACCATTCACGTCCAACTTGCCCTTGAATGATAAACATATATTATTTCTGCAATGATGGTTTTAACAAAAAGGACAGATTTTAGCAGATGCATTTCTCATTAAATATGCACATTTTCTGATACAATTTTTCTCGAAAAAATCTTTTTTGAAATATTTGTTATCAAGTGATACTTTCTATCTATTGATCAATGATATATTTATAAACTGTACACATTTTGACTTTATACCACACATTAGTTTTGGAACTATTGTAAAAGTAATATTTTATATAATATTGACCTTTGACGAAACCTTATAATATATATTTTCCAAAAAAAAGGTCTTGTCACAATGAATACATAAGTAAAGTATGAAAGCCCTAACACTATAGCATTAACCATGTAACCAAGGTTAAATTTTGGTAAGTTTTGCAAGGATTGGTCAAAATGCTAGGTCAAAAGGGGAGGTATGATAAAACCTAAAGATAGGTTTTGCTAAGAATGCACAAAAATTGCAAAATAAAAAAAAAACATATCCCGACCTACTTAAAATGAATTTAAAATAAAATCTGAGAAACAGATCTAGACAGATGGAGAGAAGGGGCAAAAAATATATCCACTTATCTTTGTTTCAGTGGTCATTAAATTAAACTAGAAAGTGAACAAAAAATTTTAAGGTAAAAGATACCATGGCAAATAAAATTCTATTTAATCCTTAAATGTCTTCAAGCGTTATCAAATATTACAGAATAGAATCAAACAAGCAATCAAAGTACAGCAAAGTACATATTCTTTTCATGCAAATAAGTGCTTTAAAACCATTTGTCAATATTTACATAAATGTACAGGAACTGTTATTTTCTTGTTTTTTTTTGCATCTGTGATTGTACTGCAGTAAAAACAGTATCTAAGAACATGCATTATTTTTCTGTAAATTCACTTGTCAAAGGTTACACGTGCGCTGTTATTGTTGTTGCTGTTGGGTTATTATTTTTGTTTGTTTTATCTATTTATTCATTTTTGTTGTTGTTGTTTTTGTCTGTTCATTTGATTTTGCAGATATTTTAATTTGAAAGAAAAACAACCAAATTCCACAACAAACCGTCCTCGTATCTGAAATTAGAAACGCGGATCTTTAATTATTTGTAAAACAGATGTTGATATTATTTTGTTAACTTTTTTTTCTTACTTTCAAAAGAGATGTTTGACAAGACAGTTTTTATGTAATTATATTTTAAATACTTCCGTATTTGAGGAATTTTTCTTTTCAAATAATTATTTTTCCAATGCGTGCAGCCGGTAAATATCGTATTCATTTTTTTTAGGAAATGATGTTGAAATTTATTTTTGTATTTGACTGTACTTTTAAATTGATATCCCGTAAACAGAAAACAATTTATAAATAAAATTTAAACAAAATTCCAAAATATTTTACAAGGTTAAATATGTTAAATTTTTTAAATTCATAATTTAAATAAGATAAGAATATTAAAGTTAATATATTAAATAATCCAAAAAAAAAATTCAAATACAATTTGTTATAATTCGCGTTAATAAATTTATAAAAAATAAATGATAGAACTATATTTTTCTTCGCGATCGTCTGTTAGAGTATATTTCTGAGAAAAAAAAAGCATTAAGGGAGCATCCCGACCTCATCTAACAAAAATCTCCAATCAATGGGTTTGATAAATGTCGTCATCTCGGGACGCTCTACCTTAATTTGTTTCATCTGTCCCAACAATTTGAGGTAATGTGGTTCATAATTTACCTGCAAAAACAGAACTGCCCTTTTGTACCTGTATTACGCAGGTAGTGATATTGATGAGTTAATTGTGATATTTACAAAAAGGACAGTGTATGTATAAGTGAGTTAAAAATTAAGGCTCATCATCCCTTTGATCATTCATACAAAAATATGCTTATGATTTGTAATAGAAAACATTAATTTTGCTTGAAGCATATGAATTTAAAAAAAAATCTGATTTCAGCATGCCCTGATAGAAGCAATTTTAGCATGCCCTGATAGAAATTACTAGGTTACTTGACAGTTATAATGTGATCAAAGGGCAATTTACCCAGCCAGTGAGAGTTGTCTACCTTATCGGAGGGAGAATGAACCCTAATACACCTTGAATCCCAGTTAAGAAAGATCAAAACTTTGCTAAAGGACAATAATAAAAATCAATACAATTTAAAAAAAAACAGTATTCACAACTTTGCAAATTCTTAACTACAGTGAACTTTGAGAATTTTTGTCAGTAAATTTAAACATAAAAACACAACTATGCTATTTTGTCTTTACATACGAGTTATTATTAAGCAATAGTTCATAAACTTTTTGGGTGATGAAACTGATGTTACAAAATCATCTTTAAAAAGAAATTGTTTGCCTTCTCTTTGGATAAAAAAAAAAGTTGGTCTGTAGGTAGACAGGTAAGGATTTTTTTCTTAAAATATAAATGTTGAACTTTAAAAAGATGAAAACGGAGGTATGATTTAAATGAATTTGTTGATGATGTTAAAAGTTCGAGAATGACTAAGAAGCCAGTCTTCTCTTGGAGGTTAAAAACATTTTCATTCAATCGGAGATGATATAGTGCAAACAAGCAACTTTTTAAATACAATACAAATCTAAAAATATCGAATGACAATGACAAAATGAAATTGATAACAAATCATATACATAATCTAATCCACCATCACCTGTAAATGAGCACAGTCAAACACATGGAATAAATACTTAAATACATATATGAAGTATAAAATTCAATACAATATTATATGACAACTTGAAATACTATTTGCAAAATACAAATTACACATATACAATTAGTTCTAAACTAGTTCAAATTTAGTTAAAACACACTCTAGGATTATAATTTTGTTAAACAACACTGACAGCTTGTATAAAAATATTTTCCGATTAAACATTGCAATTGAACATATCTATACATTGGACAAAATGGTACTGAAAACCATATATCAGAAGTAAAATATAATAGCATCTCAATCAAATGTAAATGTTAAAGACAGGGGAGGATATATCACAGACAAGATTAACAGTTTTGATGTTTCCTCAGCATTCAATGCGTAAGTTAACCATTCAATAAACATTTTAGGAGGAATAGAAGTTTTCTGTTTGGCTAAACCCAAATATCTGTAAAGGACAATTTAGTTCCATCTCGGGCTCATATTTGCAAACTTGAGTGACCAGAGGAAATTTAGGTGAAACCTGGGCTTTTATCACATATTTCTAGGTCGATGAACGAACTATCGAAAAAAAAGAATACTCCTAATTGGTTTATCTTTGTGCAAATTCATAAACCGAGTTGTTCTGCAACCATGTTCTGACATTTTCTAAAAACAACTTTTCAACAACAACAACAACAACAAAAAAACAGTATTCGTCCTTATTGAACATTATTTCATCAACACTATATTCTTGATCGCACTGTTCCTTTCTCTTGGGCCGAATATTTCTTATTCTGTTCTCTCATGACTAATTCGTAAATTTTCAAGGTCTTATATAGAGATTGCCTTCTGTTCTTCTGAATCATAATCCTTTTATGTATAATACATAATGAAATATGTTTAGATTGAAAAAAAATCTCCTTCTAAAATCATGAATGCTGATGATAGCTTCGTGAAGCATGGGCAATGACAAACATTCATTTATTGATGAAATACGCCCTATATGCATTCATCATGATCAGAAAAGTTTTCATGGTATTTCATGTAGTTTTCACAGACTCTTTGATATGTTCAGCGCGCACAAATACTCTACAAATTGTTGAAACAGGTGACAAAAGTTAATTTTAGTTGCCTTTTGGTCGCATTTCAACTCTGTATCATCTGACTGACGTGGCACTACAGGAACTATCGGTGTTCTCAAAACAAAGTCTTAGTTTCAGTTTAAGTTCCATTTCCAAACATTCAATTTCTTCTTGGAGTCTAAAGCACATATATTTATTCTGTTTTTATGCCCATCGTCCTAAATACACAAAAGCTGGCGAGATGACATCCACATTATTTTCCTCTTGCTGCATCAGGAATATCAATGCTCCACTTTCGCCATTTCCCCCAAAAATTGTTCCCTTCATAGATTCAATCATATCAACGCGTCTCGTTCCAACTGAACAAGTGTTATCGTCAGCAAAACTTTCGTCATCTGAAGGTGTAATATATATTGGACTCCGCAATATTGTCCACTTTGTTCATTGTTTTCGCTGTCCCATTTTAGAACTGTTTTTCCTGTGTGACGATTTATCGTGTCCTTAAAGGCAACTATTTCAATTTGTTTGTTATGAGGACCGCGCACATTCTTGTCACAGTGGATCTATGTTCTGTTATGGACAATTCAACAAGTTATATCTATGATTGCATCAAATGGATTTTCCTTTTGTCTGCCAAAGGGGTACATGTTAATCCCCAACTCCTCTCTTTCACAAGAACAAGTAAATGAATCCCTACATTTGCTACACTTCGAGAAAAACACGCGCATTTCTTTCTTGGGCGCCACGTGTTCACAAGCTATGAAATAAAGAGTGTTAACTCGGCGTTGAACTTCGCCATTTGCATCTACTCTTTATGCTAAAACCGTGATTATTCCACATATTTCACATTAATTTTTCTAAAGTTTTTTTTCATATGAAATAAGTTGTGGACATTTGTATAAGTAAATGGTTTCTTTTGCAATATTAGCTCTACCAACATATAAATAAGCATCAATTTGTCTTTTAAAAATCGATTTATTCATGCATTACAGGAAATATTTACAAACTTGATATATCCTCTATAATGATGGTTATACATGTATGTGCATCAAATTAATAATGATAATATTATAGTAATAATAATTAAGGGTTACGATAGCAAGATAGTTATTTACATTATATAATATTGAATTTGTGTTATTCCATCTTATCTTATATTAATAAATATATACGATACATACAAATTACACACAATAAATACAAAGCTGAAATGAAAGTCCGCTTAGCTTACATCCCATAATCTTCTAGTATTCCAAGGCTTGTATTTATTTATGGTTCAAAAGCTTTATAACCATTTTAAAATTCCCAAGAAGTGCATGTACGCGGTGTAATTAAAAAGTTCAAAGACTGGCCCATAAAATTATATTTGATCTGGGTACAATTGCATTAAATAAATTTACACTCGTTCAATCAACATCACCTATTGACCACTGTCCATATAACCTCGTAACCGCCCACTAAATATCCTACATTATCATTTTGTTTCATCTCTTATTAAGTTTATATGATTAATGCTTACAATGTACAAACATGTATAACAAAGACAATGTATGCAATAAATTTTGGATAAAACAAAACAATCTGCAAAATTTTAATAATATACAACTTGTAAAATAAATTAGGTAAGTTAGAATGAAACTCAAAATAATATTAGTTAATTTATGATTTGTTAAAATTATTTGACCTGTATATTGCACTTTTATTAAAATGTGCCCATTCGCTGATCTGCATGAAAATTATGTTGTGACAGATTTAACAATTACATGTAAAGATTGAAGAGTTTCCCCCTAATAAAAGTTTTGGGGTGTATAGTTTCTGCCCTGCCTGTCTCTTTGTCTGATTGTCCGTGAAAACCGTGACCTGACTAATAAATTTTGATTGAATGGAGCTATGAATTTCATATTTCAAATGTGTATTTCTTGTGACAAGACTTTTCTTTGAATACCAACAAAGATGATCTCTTGGCCTTGGAGAATAACTTACTTTTGCAATAGCAATCAAAACTTTAGCTTGGTCATAACGTTTGATATCCCAATGGCTAATATTTATCTATTTTAAAGTCACATGAAATGTTCAAAATATTTAACCTAAGAAAAGATCTTGTCACAATGAATACATATGTTAAGTATGAAAGCCCTATCCCTTGCATCAACTATGTAACCAAGGTTAAGGTTATGTAAATTTTGCAAAAATGGGTCAGCATGCAAGGTCAAAAGGTCAGATAATGAGTATGTTGAAACCTAAAGATGTGTTTTGCTGGGGAATACACAAAGTATATAAAAATCGGAGAAGCAGTCTGTCAGATTTAGACAAATGGACGGAAAGGGCAAAAAATATATACACCTTGTCTTTGTTTCAGTGGCCATTAAACTAGACAGTGAACGAAAAAATTTAAGGCAAAAGATACCTAATAAAATTCTATTTGATCTTCAAACATCTTCAAACGTTATTTATAAATTGTTACAGAATAAAATCAAACAAGCAATCAAAGTACATATTCTATTCATGCAAACAAGTGCTTCAGCATCTTCCAATATTTACAAATGTACAGGAACCGTTATATTTTTTTTTCTTCTTGCGATTGTATTGCAGTATATACAATATCTAAGAACCTGAATTATTTTTATGCAAATTTTCTTGCCAAATGTTACATATGCGTTTTTTTGTTTGTTTGTTTGTTGTTGTTGATGTTTTTTTTGTCTGTTCGTTTCATTTTGCAAATATTTGAATTGAAACATAAACATGATAAACGAATTCCACAACTGTCGTCATTTATGGATAAGAAACAAAGATCTTTAATTATTTGTAAAACAAATATTATTTTGTTTACTGATTTTTCTTAACTTCAAATGAGAGGTTTGACAGGACAGTTTTTAGTTAATTTTATTTAAAATACTAAATATGTATTCGAGAGTGTTTTTTTTTTTCTTTTTAAATATATTTAGCCACTGCACGCAAACCGTAAATATCTTATTCAATTTTTCTACGGTATGATGTTCTGAAGATTTGTATACTTTTGAATTTTTATCACGTAAAAGTAATTAATCTATATATAAATATAATTCAAAAAAAATTTCATAAGATTTTTTAACCTTAAGTATGTAGTTAATTTTTCTTATTTATAAAATTATGTAAGAATATTAAAGGTCATTAAAAAAAAATTTCGAATACAATTTGTTATGAATCGAGTTAATGATAAATTTTAAAAAAAAATGATAGAACTATGTTTTTCTTCTTCTGTAAGAAAATATTTCTGAAGTAAAAGCATTAAGGGAGCATCCCGACCTCATCTAACAAAAATCTCCAATCAATGGGTTTGATTAATGTCGTCATCTCGGGACGCTCTACCTTAATTTGTTTCATCTGTCCCAACAATTTGAGGTAATGTGGTTCATAATTTAGCTGCAAAAACAGAACTGCCATTTGTATCTGTATTGCGCAGAAAGTGATACTGATGAGATATTTACAAAAAAGATACTGTATGTACAAGTGAAATAAAAATTAAGGCTCATCATCCCTTTTAGCATTCATAGAAAGCTTTTTGCTTTGACGCTTATGATTTGACATACAAAACATTTGCTTGAAGCATATGAATTTTCAGAAGAATCTTATTTATGAAATAATACTTTTTCAGTTACTTTACAATTAAAATCTGAATAAAAGGCAATTAAGCTAGTGAGAGTTATCTCTCTTATCGAGGGAGAATGAACCTTAATACAGCTTGAATTACAGTTTAGAAAGATCAAACCTTTGCTAAGGGACATAATAAAATTCACTACTTTTAAAGAAAAATAAAATTCACAACTCAGCAATTTTTCACTACAGTAAAGTTTGATAATATTTTTGTCAGTAAATTACGACATATAACATTAAAAAACACAATTATGCTATTTTGTCTGTACATAAGGGTTTTCCCTAACTGCTTAGGATACTCAGTATTGTTATCTAACAATAGTTCATATACCTTATGGGTGGTAAGCGCATCTTTAAAAAGGAATTGGAAAAAGTTCCGGTATGAATAAGAAAAACCAGCCTTTTTCTAGGTTTAAAATATTTTTCAGTCAGTCATAGATGGGAGAGGACAAACAGGTAACTTTTTAAAGACGACCCAAATCTAAAAATATCGAATAACAATGACAAGATTAAAGTGAAAACAATTCATACAAGTTCAATCTTCACCTGTAAATGAGCACAGTCAAACACATGGATTAAATACTGAATGCACAGGTCGTATATATGATATTCGATACAAAATACAGTTATATATGAAAGCTTTAAATATAATTTGCAAAAGCAGAACCTATATATTTTATGAAAACATATATATACAAGAAATGAACTATTAATCTAAACTAGTTCAAATCTTGTTTACAACACATTCTAGGGTTATAATTTTGTTAATTAAACAACACTCCAACCTTGTATAAAAATAATATTTTCTGTTTAAATATTGACATTTTATATTTTAATTGCAACATTTCTACACAAAACATTCGAAAAAATGGTACTGAAAACCATATATTATAGTAATCAACAGTATAATATCACACATGTAGCACCTCAATTAAAAGTAAATGTTAAATGTTAGAGGAAAGAGGGGTATATCACAGACAAGATTAGCGGTTTTGATGTTTCCACAGCATTCAATGCGTATGTAAACCATTCAATAAATATTAAAGGAGGAATAAAATTTTTCTGTTTGGTCAAATCCAAGTACATGTATATGCAAAACACAAATTCTATCCCCCTCAGGCTCATACAGACTTAAGTGAAAGCTGGGTTTTAATCAGGTCATTCTGAGTCGATGAACGAATTATCGCAAAAAATAATAATTCATTTTCACAATAATGGCTTATCAATTGCGCAAATTAATAAACCGAGTTGTTCTGCAACCATGTTCTGACATTTTCTGAAATCAACTTCAAAAAAAAATTAATAGAAACAGTATCCGTCCACCCTAAACATCATTTCACAAAATATTCATGATAGCACTGTTCCTCTCTCTCTCTCTCTTTCTCTCTCTCGTAGGTCGAATATTTCTTGGTCTGTTCTTTCACAAATCTCTTTCATTAAGAGTGTGCATACTGCCCATATCCTATTATGAATCAATACATAATGGCAGATGTTTAAATTGAAATATTCTCCATCTAAAATCAGTGAATGCTGATGATATCTCCATGAAGCATTGGTCAATGATAAATATTCCTCTGTTCATGAAATGTACCATATATGCTTTCGTTATGATCTGAGAAGTTTTCATGGTATATCCTGCGAATACAAGAGTACACATGATCCAGCTAAGTTTTCACAGATTCTTTGATATGTTCAGCGCGCACAAATACACTACAAATTGTTGAAACAGGTGATAAAAGTTAAGTTTAGTTGCCATTTGGTCGCATTTCAACTCTGTATCATCTGACTGATGTAGCACCGCAAGAACTATCGGCGTTCTCAAAACAAAGTCTTAGTTTCAGTTTATGTTCCATTTCCAAACACTCAATTCCTTCTTGGAGTCTAAAGCACATATATTTATTCTGTGTTTGTGCCCACTGTCCTAAATACACAAAAGCTGGCGAGATGACATCCACATTATTTTCCTCTTGCTGCATCAGGAATATCAATGCTCCACTTTCGCCATTTTTCCCCAAAGTCTTTCCCTCCCTAGATTTAACCAAATCAACGCGTCTCGTTCCAACGGAAACAAAATTATCGTCAGCAATATTGTCGTCATCTGGAGGTGTAATATACTGTACTCCGCAATATTGCCCCTTTTGTTCATTGGCTTCGCTGTCCCATTTTAGAACTGTTCTGTCGGTGTAGTCATCTATCGTGTTGCTAAAGGCAACTATTTCAATTTGCTTGTTATGAGGACCACGCACATTCTTGTCACAGTGGATCGATGTTCTGTTATGAACAATTCCACAAGTTATATCCACGATTGCATTAAATGGATTTTCCTTTTGTCTGCCAAAGGGGTACATGTTAATCCCCAACTCCTCTCTTTCACAGGAACAAGTAAATGAATCTCTACATTTGCTACACTTCGAGAAAAACACGCGCATTTCCTTCTCGGGCGCCACATGTTCACAGGTTATGAAATAAAGAGTGTTAACTCGGCGTGGAACTTCGCCATTTGCATCTACTCTTTCTGCAAATACCGTGATAATACCACTTCGGGACCCCTCGCCCCTTATCATATCTCCGGTCCGATAGTGAAATGTCGGCTCTTTCCATTCCAAAACACAACATCTTTCGACTTCATAGTGAATACCAACAGCTCTCTTGATGCGAGAAAGCAGACGTTCATCATCCAGCAACGCAGAATCAACATAAACAGTAAACTGTTTGTCTTCTATTCCAAATGACCTTAATCCATGAATCCTGAATATACAGAATATTTTGTTAATTATAATGGATACACTTGTACGAAATATCTAGTGCAAGTTTGTCTGCTTTTTTACGTTCTGTTCATCAAAAAAGAATTTGTGTTAACGAGTCGTGTGACAGCGCGACAGCGTGTTGTTTAAAATTGCGTTAGCGCCAGTGTATGTTTTGTGATAGCGCGACAGCGTGTTGTGTGAAATTGTGTTAGCGCGCCGTCGTGTGGCTAGAAAGGGTGTTAGCGCAACGGCGATCGAGTTGAGTGAAGTTGTGTAAACACAACAAGTTGTTTGAAAGCGTGTTAGCTTGATGGAATGCTGTGTGTTGCGATGGCCATTTTGCAAAAGCTCAATATCGAGTTCAGCGAAACACGTCATTGTGCTAACACGCTTTCAAACAACACGTCGTCGCACTTACACACAAAACACTGTCGCGCTGTCACAACTTTACACAACACGTCATCGCACTATCACAACTTAACACAACATGTCGTCGCGCTATCACAACTTTACACCACACGCCGTCGCGCTTACACAATTCTGCACAACACACCGTCGCGCTAACGCAATTTAACACATTGCGCTGTCGCGCTGTCACACCACTCCCAAACACAACTTGCAATCTACAGCGTGACAGTTTTTTGTGTGTAAGCGCGATGGCGTGAATTTCTGAACGCTTTGTTGAGTTTTAATTTGCAAATGGCTCTATCCGGACACTAAATATATACATCAAGACATTGATATACCGTAATAGTAAAATTAGTCACTCTTTTAATTACTTTTGTGTGGATTTTTTTCTTCTAATTCATTAATTAATACCTGGATAGCCGTATTTGAACATCATAATGAACTTCATCATGAACTTCAGAGCTTTTCCGAATGTTTTGTAAGGTTGGAATCAAATGGTCTTGGAGAAAGCAGCGAATGTTGCTCACATCTTGAATTATATCATAAAAAGACTGTTTGATGCATTCTTGACACTCCCTGACTTGTTCTAAGAGACTAAAGATTATGTCATCCATCCAAGATGCATATCTACCTGTTGATTCCAAGACCCTAATGTCAACAGCACATGCTACCATTCCCATCATATAATTCTGGAAGTATTCTAGCAAGAAATCTGAAGCACAACAACTACTGTTTTCCTTTGGACCAAATTCTTTGAAACTCACACTAAACGTTTCTTTACACAATTCAAAAACAGCACGATCTCTAAATCGTTCCTTTTCTCTGATCATGTTTTGTAATTCTTTGCGGTAAGCGTCAAACCAATGAGTGTGCTGCAACATACCGTTTAAACTATTTTCAAACTCTGCGCATGACGGAACTTTCCCAAGTTCTTTCGAAGATTTTTCAAAAAACCTGAGTAAAGTGTCACACAGTTTGACAATCCACTCTTGAACTTTTCTTGACAGAAAACCCCTGAACATACAGTCTTTCTCTGTAAAAACACTTTCGTTTGTTAATTCTATATCTTCCAGGGTGTCCATAATTGACTGCATTTCTTTCTTAGATCTCGGTCGAAAAGTCAACACAGTTATGGCATCGGGTAAAATACTTTTCCCATGGCCTAATTTTCCTATGTTTGCCTTCAAATAAAAGTATGGAAATTAAATAATCATGATTAATTCCGATTTCCCTATGATTTATCTTATAATATTGCGGAATACTGTACGTAGGAAAACTTTGCCACAGTTTAATGAAAAATATTAACATAATACCGGTAATCCCAAAAATTCAGAGTAGAAATTAAAGAAGCAAAACCAGTTCAACAATATTTCTATTCAAAGGCTCTCATCAGCTTCCGTACATTGTCTTCAGCCAGTTCAGGCTTTCTAAAAATAGCCGGGATTTCCCAATACATTTATTTTTATCGCACTTTACAGCAAATTAATAAGAAGAAAATTATATGAATCTCGAAGAAATAGGGAATTATACTAACCCGGTTTTCCAAATCACTCTGTGAAACTAAATGAATCGGAATAACAAGAAAATTATCATCTTGGGCACGCCTTCCTGCTTCCCTCACACTTTTTTGACTGTCGTGTTTTGTGCATGAATCTGGGATGAACCTGTTCCATTCGAGAAAATTCGCCGCATCCTTACTGTCCGGGGAAAATATGAACAGCTTCAATTTTGACTGTATCTTTAAATATTTCTCTGGTATTTTCCCTGGCGAGCTATTTTCTTTCAGTTTACGTCTAAACAATGAGAATTCGTGAATCAGTTCATTTATATGTCCACTTACTTTTGGAATAAATTCTAAAGACACATCGCACTCCAAGCACAGTCCATGCAGGGTATCCTCCTCCATGTTTATCGTTACAAGGAATGAGAGTCGAAAATTTAATTTTTATTTTTATCGATGGGAATTTTTTCCTTCCCTCTAAAAATAGCAACACGTATGCTGTTCGGTACAGAGGCGCTTTAAAGGTTATTGATAAAAAATTAATTACGTGCGATTAAAAATAGACTAATTATACTTTGTATTACAAAATTATGAAGATGCAAAAAAGTCAATAATAAACTAAATCTAAATTTGCAAAGGATCAATTAACAAAATATCAAATCAAAAGAATAAAATAATAATTTATAAAAATCAGGAACCAGGGACCGTTTAACAAAAGACTTAACGACTAAAACCAAAATTTAATCAGCATAAAATTTTCTGATTAAAACTTTAATTGAAAATGGTTATAAAAATTAAAAAAAAAAAAGAATGCAGTAAATTATGTATACTACAGTCATTTTAAATGAAATAATTAATTATGCAAAATCATGTCCTTGTCGTAAGTTTTTTTTTGTAAAACGGGTCCCAGCATTCCAAAATTATAAAAATAAGATACAACTTCGATTCGAAACTTTTAAACTTTTTATTCCACTAAAGCCCCAACATAGGGTATGTTAGTACAACAAGAATTAAACAATTAAACAAGTAAACATGTGAACAGTTAACATGATGAACAGAACACATGCCGAAAAGTATTTATTTTATTTATTATACCCCCGCTTGATAACTACAAGCCTTAGGGTTGTAATCGGGATGTCCGCCCGTCTGTCTCCCAGTCCGTCTGTCTGTAACGCTTTAGGTGTACCCATTCCTATCTGCAACTTCTCTTATACCACTGAATGCAATTTGATGATTCTTTCAGAGAATCTTAAATAAATAATGCCTTTGTGTACCTCCCAATTTACTTTTTGATCCCATACATATTTGGGGTTCCCCATAGCAAAATATGGACACTGCCGGTATATTCATATGGGAGACGGGGGTATCATTTAGTGAGCTCATTGCTCACAATACCTCTAGTTTTTTTATTTATTCATTCATTTATTCATTCATTGATAAATAAATGGCAAGCTAGCGATTTTTTTGAAGCATGGTGTATTTCTATTAGCTGCATTTAGCTGTGAGGAACTTTTTGTACCAACACCTACATGATACATGTACATAGCGAAATGCAACATGGTTACAAGACTCCACGTCAAGAAAATTTCCTCCACTTCGTAACTATGTACCTAGTTCATCTGCTTATCACCAAGAACCAGAGGATAAGATTTTTAAATCATTAATTTATTCGGTAAATAATAAACACCCCCCCCCCTTTAAAAGGAGCCCCTGACCCAGTGGCAATAAATTCACAGTTTTTGAACAGAGACAGCCTTCCACATCATAACTTTGGACATGTACCTATTTCATCAGCTTAATGTCATTAAGGGGGATGTACTAGCCTTATTAGATATAGTCTGGTGTAAAATAAGAAATACCAAGAATGTGCTTAATACTCTACTAAACTAGCCCAAAGTTACTCAAAGTGCTAATGCACTAATTACCTACTGTTAGAGACCAAAATTAGTAAATAATTAAGTTTATTTTGTTTTAATTAGGAGGAAATTAATCATGTTAGAACTGCGCAGCTACAACATTCACGAGATGAAAAGTGCATTGAAAATGATGTTAGTTTGATTCATTGATAATATGGCTACAACCATTTGTTTCGCTTTTTTCTTGTCATTATCAATAATTCTTGAAAATTTGATTTTTCATATTGGTGTCTTCCTGAGGCCATGTGTTTATTTCGTCCGCCATTCCTCTGTCACACAGAGTTCGAATAACATTGATTTAGAATAAATACGACCATAATATAACATCAAGACAAGAAATAACTAAGTAATAATCATTAGGTTATATTACTTACTACTTTTATTTGTTGCATCGCATCGTCTGATTAATGAAAAAACGCGATTTTAACCCCACTCCAGCAAATCGGGAAAAACTGTTCTGTTTACAGCTCGAATTTCCTCGATAATATCAATCCACTGAGCA
>PRKT01000133.1:308567-361338 GCA_003671525.1 Saccostrea glomerata | reverse complement strand
GGACTTGGCCCTTCATTTTAATAATTTAAATTTCCCTTTACCCAAGGATGCTTTGTACCAAGTTTGGTTAAAATTGGCCCATTGGTTCTTGAGAAGAAGTCGAAAATGTGAAAAGTTTACAGACGGACGGACGGACGGACGACGGACAAAATGTGATCAGAAAAGCTCACTTGAGCCTTCGGCTCAGGTGAGCTAAAAATAGGTGAAACTTTGCTGTCCAAAAGAAATGTAATACCAAGGAGCAATGAATGAAAAAGTGAGCAAGCTCGCATACCCCACGCTCCCCAAAATCTAAAAGTGCCGAAATTCCAAAAAAAAAATAAAGGAATTGGAATTTCCTGATGCACATCTACATATTATGTCCTAAATGTCTGCAAAGTTTGACAAAATTCTGTTTCGCTGTGAAAAAGGAGTTGCGCTGCACAACTGTTATTCATTCAAGGTATGGCCAAAAATCTAAGTTGAAAAGTGCTGAAAATCCCGAAAAATAAATGAATCGGAAGTTCCTGATAATATGCTCATCTATACATTGTGTCCTAAATATCTGCAAAGTTTGACAAAATCTTGTGCAGCGGTTTATGAGGAGTTGCGCTGACAAACTGTTGATCTCTATATTCAAGATATGGTCAAAAGTGCTGAAATTCCCAGAAACAATAAAGGAATCGGAATATCCTGGTAATATGCACATCTACACTCTGTGTGTTAAATTTTTGCAAAGTTTGGCTTAATTCTGTGCATCGGTTTATGAGGAGTTGCGCTGACAAAAAATAGGAGGACTGACAGACTGACTGACTAACTGACGGGTCAAAAATACTTTACCTCCCGCAACTTGCTCGTGGGGTATAATGACATATCTATTAAATCTAGTACATGTATGCCTATGGATGATAGCGTTAATTTAGGTGCATATGGATATCTAAGGATACCTATACTATCGTTGCGTACACCATGCACTTTCTAGTTTGAAAAAAAAAATTCGGAAACAATTGCAAGGATATGCCTTATCATCACTTTTATATTAAAGAATCTGGGGGGATAAGGCGCGTCAAATGCCCACACGGATTTTGTCGCTCTGAAAGCATATCGGAAATTTCAAAGCTGTACTATTTACCTAAACATTTAAACTTTGTACAGCACTGTCCAAATGACAATATCTATACTGTTAAACCTTGCAGTAATCATTACAGTATTTTTTACATGTGATGCTTTTCATACTGAGTGTTAATTGTTCTATCAAACATGTTTTCAGGAGCTGGGAGATGGTTTAACTTTCCTTTCACTATTTTTGCATACATAACAGCCATATCGTGCTGGTCTATCCATGATTGTTTACATTTAAATCGTGTAATGTAGTCTTGAACTTGAACTTTTTCAGATAGAGTGGGTCTTCGTATCACTTTTTTGAAGAGATACATCCTTCCATACCCTTTCAATATTGGTTTACAAAAAATGGTACGAAGACCCACTCTCTATAAAAAAAAACCCAGTTTTAACATTCCATTTCTATCATTTTTACTGTTACTAAAGCGTGTTACCATTTTGATGGGTTATTTACAATCAATTTCTAAGTCATTTGATTCAGGTTTTATCTTTATTGTATGCATATGGTTATAATTAACTCTCAAATTTAACAAAAAGTGAAATTTGTAAGAATTTTTAATTTGATATTTTACCTGCCCTTGCGTAGGCATACGACTCGACTTATCCCCCAAGATTCTTTAAACACATGAAAGTTAGCATAAAATTGTTATATTATCTAGAAAAAAAAATCATACTTAGAACTGTCCGGAAGGGTCAAATATCCCCAGCTGGGTTTTTCAGAGAAGAAGCCAAATCACGAACATTTTATGAAACTAAGAAGTATTTATAATTTGCTGTAATATTAAGAGTAAGAATATAATTGCTCATCATACTTTAAATGAATAAAACTAAGTTGCAATAAAAAAAATCAAAACTAAATATACGGACCACAAATTATTAAGTTTTTCTTTTAGTGACCTTGAACTTGCATAACTGATCTTGGGTTAAAATCATGAAAAACCCTCGGGTCATACGCAATCTTTGTGTGAAATGTGAACTTATCACATTTATCCTTAACAAAGAAATGGACCAGACAGGAATTATGAAATTGATCTTGGGTCAAGGTTCCTTAGGTCATAAGCAATCTTTGTGAAAAACAGGAACCCACCAAGATTTCTATCGGAAAGATATGGAGCGGACAAAAATTATTATTATTTTTTTCAGTGACATTGAACTTTCACAAATGACCTTTGGTTAAAGTCATGACACAGCCTCAGGTCATAAGCAATCTTTGTGTGAAATCGTAGTTTCAAGTTTTCCATCGGAAAGATATGGAGCAGACATCAATTATTAACATTTTCTATCATTGACCTTGAGCTTGCCCAAATGACCTTGTTAAGGTCATGACACACCTTCAGGTCATAAGCAATCTTTGTGTAAAATGGGAACTTACCAGGTTTATCCAATTCATACAGTGTTTGTATTATGTTAAATATATGCTGTAGTATAGCGTAAATGTTGGACTGATCTTAAGCATTGTCTTAAGTTCATTGATATCCATCTACTCAATAGAAATGTTTTCTACCGTCAGCATATCTTTTCCGACGAAAGGTATCCATAAATTGAGAAACTTGACATAAAACGTGCCTCAACCCCCTTTCCTCTGCTTTGAAAGTTTCTACCCATGCACTTGGTTAGCTTACACGGTGCCATGATTTTCATAATTTTGGTAGAGACATACTTGTTTATTATTATCGTGCGCTAAATACCATGTAGCAAAGGAGATAACTGAAAAATGAATTCATTTTTTTTTAGATTTGGCATTCACCTATAGCAGAAGAGCCCCTGACAAAAGGACTATGTTCTAGTATTTCACAATTTAGATAGAAACGATGCACTGTTGCTCATTTGAACCAAGCAGCAGTGAAGATTTTTTAACCAGCACTACTGTCCTATTTTTCTCATAATTTAAACAGACACAGGACTGTTTATTATAACCAAACACTTTGCTATGGCTGAAAATGTTTACGGATTACGACTGGGAATGACACGAAAGGCGAAAACTGACAGCAATGGATGATCTGAATGAATCTGGTTTTCTTACTACATGTAAGTGTAATGAATGGAACTAATGTCTTACCATTAGTAGCATAATTAACTGTGGTTAGTCCATGCTTTGGTACATCTGTTGTCAGTAGATGCATGCTTCTTTTGGAAAGGAAAACTGTCTGAACCTGCTCTTATCAAGACAAAAGAACTAAGATCAAAAGATCTCAATCTACAATTAGGAGCCGAAAATAATTGGGTAATGTTGCAGAAGAGAGTTTATATCTCACCCTTTTTCTCATGGTTGGTCCCTGGACTCTGGACCCTCTTAATGATCATTCTTCCCATCTTAGGTTTCCATTATCACAGTTCTGTTAAACAGAGAAACTTAAAAGACAATATGTCCGCCAAGTTGGAGAAAGCAAATCCAGCACACAGCAGTGTAAAGGACATTGGCAAGGTTTCTGGCATTAGTATAGAAATTTCAAGAATTTTTGAATAGGTTTTATGGTACCAAACATGTTTTATTCTGGTTAATTTAATTCATCAAGCCAGCCTTCCTTTTAAGATTTTGTCGAATCAATGCTTTCACAATTCTCAATGCATTTCCTATATAAAATGTTGATAAAAAGGACCTACATAGTTTTTAACAATACGATTTCTCTAAAACCAATTTATTTTATAGACGTAGTGAATAAAGTTCCAAAGAATGGAGATCACCCTCAATGACTGTTTTTATAAATGGAAAAACCTATGCATTAAACTTTTTTCCTCCGGAAACCCTGCCTTGACAATGACCTTAATATATACTTTGACGCAGTAGCATGCACTACATATGGACAATATTTAAAACGGGGTATATTATTGACAAACAAGTTGATGAAACAAGAATATCAGCAGTCTAATCAAAAGTCATCTTTTTTTAGTTCTATGGTCGATACAATGACCTTATCATACAATTTATAATCGAGTCAAATGCTGACTTACGTTTTTCATACTAATTGTTAATCCATTATTGATACACTGAATTGACCGATAATGACAAGGAGCATACGGCGGATGTGACCGGTCGGCAGGGGATGCTCATTTCTTCATGGCACCTGATAGAGGTCCGTGTTTGCTCTGCTCCTATTTTTGTATTGTTTTATGGACTTTAATTTGATATTGAATACTGTTCGTTATCTCCATATCCTTCATTGAAGAATTCAAAGGTACATAGATGTGCAAAACGTTGCTACTTTTTAAAAAAAATTGTTTATTTTTTGTGACGCCTGTATAATATCACATTATATTAATTGAAAACCTAATGTGTCAGGATGATACAACTACATGCCTCCGCAGACATACTTAAATATAATGTCCAAGTACGTGAAAAAAGGAAAATGGGTGAACAAATATAATAAACGTTGCTATTTCTTATCTTTAGAATAAGTTGTCTTTATGACATTATACAGTGTATTCAAGCTGTATGAAACGATGATTATTTACCAGCAAATGAATAATAAAACATCCAAAAACAGTGAATAATTTGAAAGAAGTTACAAGGCGTACAAGGCTAGAATATTCCCCCACTGCAATTCTTTGCTGTGTCATCATTAAATTTTTGCAAGAATCTTAATTTGTTATCAAAGAAAAACGTGTCATGCGTAAATTCAATAAATTGAATTTAGAAACTTCTATAGACAATAGTCCAAGATTCTTTTAACCAAAATTACTTTTCAGATGTTTATACTATGAAAAAAAAATTGAAAATTTTCTAATTCAGAGTGCTCATGAGATATTGAATCAGGTCAACAATCCATATACCTGTATCAAATAACCCATAATGTAGCTGAAGTTGATCAATTTTCTCCAGATTCTTCTTGTGAAGAGTCTCCTTTCCAACTGAATATGATGTCCAAACCATTTCTCTGCCTGTGAACAATGAACAAATGAAGGTTTAGATAGAAATATGTCATCATTAGAGCAGTATGTGAATTCATTTTTTTTCAAATTAACAAAAAGAATTTCCCTTACCACTTAATACTTTGGCTTAGCGGATCTTCAATATGGTCCCTTCCCTTTTTCATTTTTATGGCACCCCCTTGTGCCATTTGCTTGTGCTCTATCAAGGATAGAAAAAGACTCAAAATTGGTATAGGAAATCAAAGGCCGTATAACTCATATATTTTCCAATTGAAAGTTCAGAAAGAGAAATTGAATTAAGTCAGCAAGGCTTATTAACCTGTTTCTTCTTTTCCTTTGTGAAGCTGCAGTTTTTCAATTCTCTTCCTTCTTCTTATGAAAAGACTGTTCTCCATTTGGTAATGATGTCCAATAAACTCCTCTGCCTGTGAACATTGCAGAAATAGATATTTTGCCTTCATTGAAATAAATAAGCCAAATCAGAATTACAGAACAATCAAAAAAGTTTTTACCACGTGCACTTTGGAGAATGAAGTACACTTTGCATAGTGGATCCTTCGTCTGGAGGCACCCACGTGAGTTCCTCCATCGCCCCTGCCCCTGTTAAGGATAAAACTGACACCAAATTAGAACAGAGTTCAAAAATGAGGAATCTGTTTTACAAAACATGAATACGATAATGCTAGTAATGTTAGAAAGAGTAGTGAGGGGACAGAAGACAAAACAGACAAAAGAAACATATTAGCTTACCTCATGTCTGGATTTCTAGACCAATCCAAACCTTTTTCTTGACTCCTTGACTGATTCGCGTCTTTCATAGGCCAGCTACTCAACATCCTATAAATTAAATATCAATAATTCAAACTAGACACAGTTAGGCCATGTGGAAAGAATTAAGGTATTAAGGAAGAGAAGAGAGAGATAGAGCAAATTAATTGTATTTTCTTTTCGAGTTCAATGTGTCACACAGTTAGTCATATAATAATATGTAAATACAAGTTGGAAGGAAAAGAGAGTAAACCATACCTATTGTTCTTAGGTAGGCAGTAGTTCATCATGGACAATGCTCTTAACTGCAGGTTGAAGTCAGCAAAACTCCCCTTCTTTAAAGACAGTAAAACAAAGTTCAGATTTATGACTGTTTCCAATTGATAGTGCATAACAAATTGAATCAGGTCAACAAAGCACATACATCTGCATTTAATTACCAATACTGTAGCATATGTTGATCCTTCTTCTACATTTCTTCTCGTGGAGAGTCTACACTCCAATTGGAAATGGTCTCCATTCCATTCTTCTCCTGTGAACAGCGAACAAATTGAGGTTTAAATAAGGCCAATTATTTTATTTGACATCCTTCTTGGATAAAAGACAAAGTGTCCTTATTTAAACTTTAATTTAGTATGTCAAAGAACCAATTTGAAAATAGAGGGAAAATATTTGTCCCTTACTACTATAGTATATTTTTTACTGTAAGCAAAGTGGATCCTCCACGTGGGCCCTTCTTAGTTTAGCAGTATTCCCCCTGTGTCCCTCCATTACTTATGCTTTATAAAGAATATAATTGTATTTACTTTTCGAGTTCAATGTTGCACACAGTTAAAGTCATATTACAATATGTAAATAAGAATTGGAAGAAAAAGCAAGTAAACCATACCTTTTGTTCTGAGGTAGGCAGTAATTGATCGAGGACAATGCTCTTTTCTGCAGGTTAAAGTCAGCAAAACTCGCCTTCTTCTAGATATTAAAGCAAAGTTCAGATTTATGACTATTTCCATTTGAGAGTGCATAACAAATTGAATAGGGACAACAATTCAGATACATCTGCATCTTAATACCAATATTTTAGATTAAGTTGATCCTTTTTCTCAAGTTTCGTCATGTGGAAAGTCTTCACTCCAACTTGAAATGGTGTCCAATCCAATCTTTTTGCTGTGAATATTGAACAAATGGAGGTTAAAATAAGGACACTTTGTCAAATCAACTTATTCAAAAATAGAGCGAATATATTTGTTCCTTACCACTATAGTGTAATTGTACTGTTAGCAAAGTGGATCCTCCAAGTGGTCCTCTTAGTCTAGCGATATTACCCTTGTGTCCTTCTCATTACTTGTGTCCTATAAAGGATAGACATTGACACAAAACTAGTACAGGAAAACAAAAGGTCAAATTTTCCAATTGAAAGTTCAGAAGAGATATCGAATTCAGTCAACAAGGCTTACACACCTGTTTCTTCTTTTTCTTAGTGAAGCTGATGTTTTCAATTTTCTTCCTTCTTCTTGGTAATGATGTCCAATAAACTCCTCTGACTGTGAACATTGGAGAAATGCATCTTTACAATCAGATATTTTGTCTTCATTCAAATTATTAATGTAATGAATATTGTATTTCAGAATAATAATCATTTTGTCAAAAAAATGTTCCCTACCACTTTGGAGAATGATGTACACTTTGCATAATGGATCCACAGACAGGACCTTTCTTCGTCTGGAGGCACCCACTTGAGTTCCTCCATTGCCCCCTCCCCTGTTAAGGATAGAAACTGACACCAAATTAGTACAGAGCTTACAAATAAGGAATTATTTCTATTACAATACACAAATACGAAAATGAGAGTAATGTTAGAAAGAGTAGTGAGGGGACAAAAGACAAAACAGACAAAAAAAATATTAGCTTACCCCTTGTATGGATTTCAACACAAAACCAAACCTTTTCTTGACTCCTTGACTGATTCGTGTCTTTCATTGGCCAGCTACTCAACATTCAATAAATAAAATATGAATAGTTAAAACTAGACACAGTTAGGCCATGTGGAAAGAATTACGAAAAACTGAGCTATTTAAGAAAAGAAGAGAGAGAGCAAATTAATCGTATTTTCTTTTCGAGTTCAAGGTTGCACACAGTTAAAGTCATATTACAATATGTAAATAAAAATGGAAGAAAAAGCAAATAAACCATACCTTTTGTTCTGAGGTAGGCGGTAATTGATCGGGGACAATGCTCTTTTCTGTAGGTTCTAGTCATCAAAACTCCCCTTCTTCTAAGACAATGAAATAAAATTCAGATTAATGACTATTTCCAATTGAGAGTGTATAACAAATTGAAAAATGAAAACAATTCAGATACATCTGCATCTAAATACCAATACTGTACTTAAGTTGATCTTTTTTCTCCAGTTTCTTCTTGTGGAGAGTCTACACTCCAATTGGAAATGGTGTTCAATTCATTCTTTTGCTGCAAACAATGAACAAATTGAGGTTTAAATAAGGACACTTTGTCTTCCATCCAAGTAGCATGTCTAATCAACTAATTCAAAGATAGAGCGAAAATATTTGTTCCTTACCACTATAGTATATTTTGTACTGTTAGATAAGTGGATCCTCCAAGTGGTCCCTTCTTAGTCTAGCGGTATTCCCCTTGTGTCCCTCCATTCTTTGTGCCCTATAAAGGATAGACATCGACACAAAACTAGTACAGGAAAACAAAAGGTCAAGTTTTCCAATTGAAAGTTCAGAAGAGAAATCGAATCAAGTCAACAAGGCTTACACACCTGTTTCTTCTTTTCCTTAGTGAAGCTGCTTTTTTTCAATTCTCTTCCTTCTTCTTGGTAATGATGTCCAATAAACTCCTCTGACTGTGAACATTGGAGAAATGCATCTTTACAATCAGATATTTTGTCTTCATTCAAATTATTAATGTAATGAATATTGTATTTCAGAATAATAATCATTTTGTCAAAAAAATGTTCCCTACCACTTTGGAGAATGATGTACACTTTGCATAATGGATCCACAGACAGGACCTTTCTTCGTCTGGAGGCACCCACTTGAGTTCCTCCATTGCCCCCTCCCCTGTTAAGGATAGAAACTGACACCAAATTAGTACAGAGCTTACAAATAAGGAATTATTTCTATTACAATACACAAATACGAAAATGAGAGTAATGTTAGAAAGAGTAGTGAGGGGACAAAAGACAAAACAGACAAAAAAAATATTAGCTTACCCCTTGTATGGATTTCAACACAAAACCAAACCTTTTCTTGACTCCTTGACTGATTCGTGTCTTTCATTGGCCAGCTACTCAACATTCAATAAATAAAATATGAATAGTTAAAACTAGACACAGTTAGGCCATGTGGAAAGAATTACGAAAAACTGAGCTATTTAAGAAAAGAAGAGAGAGAGCAAATTAATCGTATTTTCTTTTCGAGTTCAAGGTTGCACACAGTTAAAGTCATATTACAATATGTAAATAAAAATGGAAGAAAAAGCAAATAAACCATACCTTTTGTTCTGAGGTAGGCGGTAATTGATCGGGGACAATGCTCTTTTCTGTAGGTTCTAGTCATCAAAACTCCCCTTCTTCTAAGACAATGAAATAAAATTCAGATTAATGACTATTTCCAATTGAGAGTGTATAACAAATTGAAAAATGAAAACAATTCAGATACATCTGCATCTAAATACCAATACTGTACTTAAGTTGATCTTTTTTCTCCAGTTTCTTCTTGTGGAGAGTCTACACTCCAATTGGAAATGGTGTTCAATTCATTCTTTTGCTGCAAACAATGAACAAATTGAGGTTTAAATAAGGACACTTTGTCTTCCATCCAAGTAGCATGTCTAATCAACTAATTCAAAGATAGAGCGAAAATATTTGTTCCTTACCACTATAGTATATTTTGTACTGTTAGATAAGTGGATCCTCCAAGTGGTCCCTTCTTAGTCTAGCGGTATTCCCCTTGTGTCCCTCCATTCTTTGTGCCCTATAAAGGATAGACATCGACACAAAACTAGTACAGGAAAACAAAAGGTCAAGTTTTCCAATTGAAAGTTCAGAAGAGAAATCGAATCAAGTCAACAAGGCTTACACACCTGTTTCTTCTTTTCCTTAGTGAAGCTGCTTTTTTTCAATTCTCTTCCTTCTTCTTGGTAATGATGTCCAATAAACTCCTCTGACTGTGAACATTGGAGAAATGCATCTTTACAATCAGATATTTTGTCTTCATTCAAATTATTAATGTAATGAATATTGTATTTCAGAATAATAATCATTTTGTCAAAAAAATGTTCCCTACCACTTTGGAGAATGATGTACACTTTGCATAATGGATCCACAGACAGGACCTTTCTTCGTCTGGAGGCACCCACTTGAGTTCCTCCATTGCCCCCTCCCCTGTTAAGGATAGAAACTGACACCAAATTAGTACAGAGCTTACAAATAAGGAATTATCGAATAATAATCATTTTGTCAAAAAAATGTTCCCTACCACTTTGGAGAATGATGTACACTTTGCATAATGGATCCACAGACAGGACCTTTCTTCGTCTGGAGGCACCCACTTGAGTTCCTCCATTGCCCCCTCCCCTGTTAAGGATAGAAACTGACACCAAATTAGTACAGAGCTTACAAATAAGGAATTATTTCTATTACAATACACAAATACGAAAATGATAGTAATGTTAGACAGAGTAGTGAGGGGACAGAAGACAAAACAGACAAAAAAAATATTAGCTTACCCCTTGTCTGGATTTCAAGACAAATCCAAACCTTTTTCTTGACTCCTTGACTGATTTGTGTCTTACATTGGCCAGCTACTCAACATTCAATAAATAAAATATGAATAATTAAAACTAGACACAGTTAGGCCATGTGGAAAGAATTACGAAAAATTGAGCTATGAAAGAAGAGAAGAGAGAGAGCAAATTAATCGTATTTTCTTTTCGAGTTCAATGTTGCACACAGTTAAAGTCATATTACAATATGTAAATAAAATTGGAAGAAAAAGCAAGTAAACCATACCTATTGTTCTGAGGTAGGCGGTAATTGATCGGGGACAATGCTCTTTTCTGCAGGTTGAAGTCAGCAAAACTCCCCTTCTTCTAAGACAATGAAATAAAGTTCAGGATAATGACTATTTCCAATTGAGAGTGCATAACAAATTGAATAGGGACAACAATTCAGATACATCTGCATCTAAATACCAATACTGTACTTAAGTTTATCCTTTTTCTCCAGTTTCTTCATGTGGAGTGTCTACACTCCAAGTGGAAATGGTGTTCAATCCATTCTTCTGCTGCAAACAATGAACAAATTGAGGTTTAAATAAGGACACTTTGTCTTTCATCCAAGTAGCATGTCTAATCAACCTATTCAGAAATAGAGCGAAAATATTTGTTCCTTACCACTATAGTATATTTTGTACTGTTAGCAAAGTGGATCCTCCAAGTGGTCCCTTCTTAGTCTAGCGGTATTCCCCTTGTGTCCCTCCATTCCTTGTGCCCTATAAAGGATAGACATCGACACAAAACTAGTACAGGAAAACAAAAGGTCAAGTTTTCCAATTGAAGGTTTAGAAGAGAAATCGAATTCAGTCCACAAGGCTTACACACCTGTTTCTTCTTTTCCTTAGTGAAGCTGATGTTTTTCAATTCTCTTCCTTCTTCTTGGTAATGATGTCCAATAAACTCCTCTGGCTGTGAACATTGGAGAAATGCATCTTCACAATAGATATTTTGTCTTCATTCAAATTAATAATGTAATGAATATTGTATTTCAGAATGATAATCAATTTGTCCAAAAAATGTTCCCTACCACTCTGGAGAATGATGTACACTTAGCATAGTGGATCCACGGACAGGACCTTTCTTTTTCTGGAGGCACCCACTTGAGTTCCTCCATTGCCCCCTCCCCTGTTAAGGATAGAAACTGACACCAAATTAGTACAGAGCTTACAAATAAGGAATTATTTCTATTACAATACACAAATACGAAAATGAGAGTAATGTTAGAAAGAGTAGTGAGGGGACAAAAGACAAAACAGACAAAAAAAATATTAGCTTACCCCTTGTATGGATTTCAACACAAAACCAAACCTTTTCTTGACTCCTTGACTGATTCGTGTCTTTCATTGGCCAGCTACTCAACATTCAATAAATAAAATATGAATAGTTAAAACTAGACACAGTTAGGCCATGTGGAAAGAATTACGAAAAACTGAGCTATTTAAGAAAAGAAGAGAGAGAGCAAATTAATCGTATTTTCTTTTCGAGTTCAAGGTTGCACACAGTTAAAGTCATATTACAATATGTAAATAAAAATTGGAAGAAAAAGCAAGTAAACCATACCTATTGTTCTGAGGTAGGCAGTAATTGATCGGGTACAATGCTCTTTTCTGCAGGTTGAAGTCAGCAAAACTCCCCTTCTTGTAAGACAATGAAATAAAGTTCAGATTAATGGCTATTTCCAATTGAGAGTGCATAACAAATTGAATAGGGACAACAATTCAGATACATCTGCATCTAAATACCAATACTGTAGCTTAAGTTGATCCTTCTTCTCCAGTTTCTTCTTGTGGAGAGTCTACACTCCAATTGGAAATGGTGTTCAATCCATTCTTCTGCTGCAAACAATGAACAAATTGAGGTTTAAATAAGGACACTTTGTCCTCCATCCAAGTAGCATGTCTAATCAACTAATTCAAAGATAGAGCGAAAATATTTGTTCCTTACCACTATAGTATATTTTGTACTGTTAGCAAAGTGGATCCTCCAAGTGGTCCCTTCTTAGTCTAGCGGTATTCCCCTTGTGTCCCTCCATTCTTTGTGCCCTATAAAGGATAGACATCGACACAAAACTAGTACAGGAAAACAAAAGGTCAAGTTTTCCAATTGAAAGTTCAGAAGAGAAATCGAATTAAGTCAACAAGGCTTACACACCTGTTTCTTCTTTTCCTTAGTGTAGCTGCTTTTTTTCAATTCTCTTGCTTCTTCTTGGTAATGATGTCCAATAAAACTCCTTTGACTGTGAACATTGGAGAAATGCATCTTTACAATAGATATTTTGTCTGCATTCAAATTAATAATGTAATGAATATTGTATTTCAGAATGATAATCAATTTGTCCAAAAAATGTTCGCTACCACTTTGGAGAATAATGTACACTTTGCATAGTGGATCCACGGACAGGACCTTTCTTCGTCTGGAGGCACCCACTTGAGTTCCTCCATTGCCCCTGCCCCTGTTAAGGATAGAAACTGACACCAAATTAGTAAAGAGTTCAAAAATGAAGGATTATTTCTTTTACAATACACAAATACGAAAATGAGAGTAATGTTAGAAAGAGTAGTGAGGGGACAGAAGACAAAACAGACAAAAACAATATTAGCTTACCATTTGTCTGGATTTTAATACCAACTCAAACCTTTTTCTTGACTCCTTGACTGATTCGTGTCTTTCATTGGCCAGCTACTCAATATTCTATAAATTAAATATTAATAATTCAAACTGGACAGAGTTAGGACACGTGGAAACAATTACGAAAAATTAAGTTATTGAAAGATACAGAAAGAGAGCAAATCAATCCCAAATTTTTTTCAATATGGCACACAGATAAATTCATATGATGACCATATGGAAATAAAATTGGAAGGAAAAGACAGTAAACCATACCCATTGTTCTGAGGTAGGCAGTAGTTGATCGGTGACACTGCTCTTTACTGCAGGTTGAAGTCAGCAAAACTCACTACTTCTAGGAGAGTAAAACAAAGTTCAGATTAATGACTATTTACAATAATTATTAAGAGAATATATCAAATTGAATCAGGTCAACAATGCACATACATCTGCATCTAATCACCAATACTGTAGCTTAGGCTGATCCTTTTTCATCAGTTTCGTCTTGTGGAGAGTCTACACTCCAGTTGTGTCCAATCCATTCTTCTGCTGTGAACATTGAACAAATGGAGGTTTAAATAAGGACACTTTGTCTTTCATCCAAGTAGCATGTCAAATAAACAAATAAAAAAATACAGGAAAAATTTTTTTTCTTACCACTATAGTATATTTTGTACTGTTAGCAAAGTGGATCCTCCAAGTGGTCCCTTCTTAGTCTAGCGGTATTCCCCTCGTGTACCTCCATTACTTGTGCTATATAAAGAATAGACACGGACACAACATTATTAGAGGAAAACGAAACGTCATATTACTCATACGTTTTCCAGATGAAAGTTCAGATGAAAAATCGAATACAGTCAACAAGACTTACACACCTGGTTCTTCTTGTCCTTAATAAAAATTTTCTTGTTTCTACTTGTGAAGGGACTGTTCTCCATTTGGTAATGATGTCCAATAAATCCTTGTGCCTGTGAACATTGGAGAAATGGATGCCTAATAAAGATACTTTGTCCTCATTGAAATAATTGAACCAAATGAGCATTACAAAATAATAATCAATTTATCACAAAAAAGTTCCTTACCACTTTGGAGAATGATGTACACTTTGCAAAGTGGATCTTCCTAAAGAACCTTTCTACGTCTGGAGGCACCCACTTGAGTTCCTCCATTGCCCCTGCCCCTGATAATGATAGAAACTGACACCAAATTAGAACAGAGTTTAAAAAATTGGGGATTACTTTTTACAATACATGAATACAAAAAAGCAAGTAATGTGAGAAAGAGTAGTGATGGGACAGTAGTGAGGGGACAGAAGACAAAACAGACAAAAGAAACATATAAGCTTACCTCATGTCTGGATTTCTAGACAAATCCAAACCTTTTCTTGACTCCTGGACCGATTCTTTTTTTTATGAACCAGCTTCTCAACGTCCTGTAAATTAGTTACTAAAATATCAAATTGGACACAGTTAGGCCATGTGGAAACAAATACAGAAAACATCAAGAGATTAAGGAATGGATCTTGAAGAGATAGAAACATTTAATACGCTTTCTCCAAGAGTTCAATGTGACACAATGTTTACATCCTGTAAAGAAAGGAAAGAGGAATTTAGAGAAGAAGAGAGTAGGTCATACACAATGTTCTGAAGTAGGAAGTAGTTGATCGGGGACATTGATCTTTACTGCAGGTTGAAGTCAGCAAAACTCCCTTTCTTCTATGACAATAAAACAAAGTTCAGATTAATAACAATTTCCTAATTGAGAGTACATCAGAAATAGAATCAGGTCAACAATGCATATACATCTGTATCAAATAACCCATACTGAAGCTGAAGTTGATGTTATTTTCTTCAGTTTCTTCTTGTGAAGTCAACATTTCATTTGGAAATGGTGTTCAATCCATTCTTCTACTGTGAACAATGAACAAATTGAGGTTTAAATAAAGACACTTGGCGTCCATCCAAGAAGAATGTCAAATAAACAAATTCGAAAAGAGAAAAAATACTATTGGTTACTTACTTCTATGTTGTATTAATAGCACTGTGGATCCTCAGAATGATCCCTTCTTCGCTATTCGGTACCCTCCTGGTGTCTCTCCATTTCTTGTGCTTTAATTAGAATAGAAACCGACACAAAATTAGTTCAGAAAAACAGGTCATGTTACCTATAGTTTTCCAAATGCAGGTGAGGATAAGAAATCGAATGTGATCAACAAAGCTTACACATTTCTTTATAATTGTCCTTACTGTAGCCGAAGTTGATCAATTCTCTTCGGTTTACTCTTGTAAAGGAGCTATTCTCCAATTGATAGTGATGTCCAATCTCCAACCTTCCTTTTCATTTGGACAAAGAATAAATGAATATTAAAAAGAGATACTTCGTCTTTATTGAAATAAATAGGCCAATAGAGTGTTACAGAATGATCAACTAATTCAGAAAAAATATTCCTTACTCATTTCTCTTTTGATGGACTGTTAGTGTAGTGGATCCTTGGAATGATCCCTTCTTAGTTTGCACGGCGGCCATCCTGCATCCATATGTAATTGCCTGCGCTCCTATTTAAGATATTAACTGACACAAAATTAGTACAGTACCAAGTTCAAAACCAGCAAGAAATATATACAAGTTACATAAAATGTCTTAAAATGCAAAATAAAAATTAAATTTCAATTAAGGATAAGTTAGTACATGTATAGGTAAAACACATTCAAACGTATTAATAAAATTAATGGAATAAAGAAATTTTTCAATTAAGATATAATGTAGTACCGACAACACATGTTAAATTAAAAGAACTAAAAATACAATCTACGGAAAAAAAGTTTGTTCTGATTCAACCTTTTAATATTTATAACAATAAAAAAAAACTTTAAAATGTGGAAAAAATATGCAAGTTAAGTAATTATATGCCACTAACAATACTGAAAATAACCAAAAAAGATAAGAAGTTTGAAAACCTGCAGGTACATGTATAAAACATAGTGCATGTTTTAAAAAACAGACTAGGCATATGAAAAATATTTGATTAAAACTAAGATTTTGATTTGAAAGATAAAAAAAATTAGAAAAAGGTTTGAAAGTGCAAGTTTTTAAATTTACATTTAGTGAATGCAAATTTGGAAATGCAAGTTTGGTAAGTGCATGGGTTGAATGAGCATGCAAGTTTGGTAAATCTAGGTTCAGTAAGTGTAAGTTTGGTAAAATTCTGGCGCGTTCAAATTTGTTCAGTGCAAAAGTGGTAAATGCAAGTTTGGTAAAAGCTAGTTTGGTAAAAGAAAATTTGGTTCAGTAAGTTTGGTTTGTATTATTGCAAGTTAGGTAAAAGCAAATTTGGTAAAAGTAATTTTGTAAAGTGTTAGTGCAAGTTTGGTGAAGGCAAGTTTGTTAAGTGTAAGTGCAAGTTTGGTGAAAGGAAGTTTGTTAAGTGTTGGTGCAAGTTTGGTTAAAGCAAGTTTGTTATGTGTTAGTGCAAGTTTGGTAAATGCAAGATTGGTAAATGCAAGTTTGGTAAAAGCAAGTTTGGTAAATGTAAGTTTAGTAAAAGCAAGTTTGGTAAGTGCAAGTTTGGTAAATGCAAGTTTGTTTAGTGTTAGTGCAAGTTTGGTAAATGCAAGTTTGGTAAGTGTAAATTTTGTAAATGTAAGTTCGGTAAATGCAAATTTGTAAAGTGTAAATTTGGTAAATGCAAGTTTGGTAACGGCAAGTTTGGTAAGTGCATGTTTGGTAAGTGCAAGTTTGGTAAATGCAAGTTTCTTTAGTGTTAGTGCAAGTTGGGTAAATGCAAGTTTGGTAAGTGTAAATTTTGTAAATGTAAGTTTGGTAAATGCAATTTTGTTAAGTGTAAATTTATTGCAAGTTTGGTAAATGCATGTTTGGTAAGTGCAAGTTTGGTAATTGCAAGTTTGTTTAGTGTAAATGCAAGTTTGTTTAGTGTTAGTGCAAGTTAGGTAAATGCAAGTTTGGTAAATGCAAGTAGGGTAAGTGCAAGTGTAGTTCGTGTAAGTTTGGTAAATGCAAGTTTGGTAATTGCAAGTTTGTTTAGTGTTAGTGCAAGTTTGGTAAATGCAAGATTGGTAAGTGAAGATTTGTTAAGTGAAGATTTGGTTAGTGAAAAAATGATAACCGAAATTTAAGTTAGTGCAAGTTTGGTAAGGGCAAGTTTGGTCAATACAAGTTTGGTAAGTGTAAGTTTTGTAAGTGCAAGTTTGGTTGGTGCAATTTTGGTAAATTTTAGGTTTATTAGGGCTTATTTTGTAATTGCAAGTTTTGAAAGTATAAGATTTGTAAGTGCAAGTTTGGTAGATGTAGGTAGGATTAGTGTTATGCAAGTTTTGAACTTGCAAGTTTGCACGTTCAAGAGGTTTGGAACTTTAAAGTGGTAAGAACAAGTGTAGTTAATAAAAGCTTGGCTAATGCCAAATTGCAGTTAATAGGTAAAATTTGGGGGGGGGGGGTGAATAAATAATATCAATAAGAGAAATTAATAACTATAAAATAAAATATCAATAAGAAAAATGAATGACTATATATAAAAAAAAAAGCAGAAGTGCACTTCCACTTTATCTGCCACCTACATGTATTGAACTCATAACAACTCCAATAAGTATACATAAAAGTCTTAAAACAATACAAATAACCATATAAAAAGTCTAAAAACAAAAACTATTTAGTTGCAAGTTCCCTTTAGATGCCATGCCACATGTATGGATGCTATACATATACATTGCAATAAAAAGAAATAGTTATACATTATAAACAACTAACATCAGTAAAAAATTTTTAAAAATACCAGTTTGATGACACAACGTCCATGAAAATTAATATCAACAACAAATATATACAATAATTATTAATTATGGGGGTATAAGTACATGCAAAAAAGCAAACAAAAAGTAATTCAGCTCACCTCAAGTCTGGTGTGTAGGACATAAATCAAACCTTAATATGGGGTTCCCTGGCTGCTCAGCGCCTTCTGATTATGTTGTCTCCAACAGGCTTGCTGTTCCATATTCTGTCAATTGAAAGTCAAGTGTCAATCAATCAAGAAATTAACAAACTGAGATTGATCAAAAAAATATCCTTACAAAACTGTGAACACGGTATAAAACATACACCCCCCCCCCAAAAAAAAGAAAAATCGAGAGGAGGGATTAGGTGCTAAGGAGTAGTAATCATCCTTTGTCGAGTGGTCACACCTGCCGTTGATCCTATGTACTGATCAGGTACGTAGTCAAATTTAGTATAAATCAAGATGTGTTTCTGAAGCACTGATTCTCCAGTATGGCAGCTAATGGTGAGGGTTGAAGTTTCTTAGATGCAAGTCAAACTCCAAATGTAAAGGTCAAAATAGTTGGTATCTAATCGAAGGTCTTGTCACATGAAATACAACTGTGAAATATGAAAGTCCTAGTGCTAGCTGTTAACTGTTATGGCCAAGGTTAAAGGTTTTTTTTAATCAGGACAAAATGATAGGTCAAGGTCAAAAATATTTATACCCATTGAAGGGTTTTGTCACAACAAATATACTTATGAAGTATGAAAGCCCTAGCCCCAACTGTTCAAAAGTTATGACCAAGGTTAAAGTATGGTAATTTTTTGTAAAAGTCGGACAAACTCCAAGGCCAAGGTCAAAAGGTTAAACTTGGTGGTACCAAAAGAAAGGTCTTGTAACAAGCAATAAACGTGTAATATAAAAACCATAGCAACCTACTTTAAAGTTACGAGCAAGGTACACATTTTTGCGTAAAACAGACAGACATGCGGATGGACAGAGCAAAAACTATATGCCCCCGAAACTTCGATTATACTGGGGCATAAAAACAAAAGCTTTAAAATCAGTGTTACAAAGCATGATAGCATTGATTACTACTTGAAAGAATGTCATTATGAGATAAAATTGTTGTAATCCCTGTAACATCAGCTTATTTGTAAGCAGTTTGCTAAGTTTAGAGATTGGTCGTATTAGGAGCATGTTCTTTAGCATCTAATGAAGTGGGAGACACAAATCCTATATTCAGGGACAATGAAAAAAGAATACAAACGATTGAAAAGGTAGTGTAGATTTAATATTTCCTAAGCATGATCCCGGAAGGTAAAGGTGGGACCGCTATAAGCGTTTTTCAAAAAATTGAATTCAACTTAAATGTATATTATTGTTTAACACAAAGGGATATCTAGAATTTTTTTAATTACAAAAATCATTAAATACTTCATTTTAAGAACAGCAATCCCGTATTATGATAAATTGCATTTAAATAAAACCATCTTCTGGTAGTGTAGATTTGATTTTCAAATCCTGACCCCAGAAGATATGGTGGGGCAATTTTGGGGATCAAAAATTTTCATAGGAATACACGGGAAACTCTTTATCGACAAAATGCATAAGCAATGCTTATTTTTTTTTAATATATTGATACATCGGCAGGTAATATGGATTCTATTTTTTTCAAATAATGTAGGTCCCCCGGGGGTAGGGTTGGGCTACAATTGAGGATCAAAGTTTTACATAGGAATATATATGGAAAGACATTGAAATATTTTTTTCAAGAATTACAAAGCCATGTTTAATCATACATGTATTGATCTGAGAGTATCCTCAGGGAGTTGAAAGGAGCCACATTGACAAATCAAAGTTTCACCTTTTTCACAGAAGAACATGTGGGGAAAATCTTGAAATGTTCCTCTTCAGATCAGCAAAACTATCTCATTAGTCATCATGATCCTCGGGTAGGAAGTGGCTGGGGCCACAATATACTAGTTTAATCTTACACGTGAATACTAGGTTATTTTGGGATACCCTGCTAATAAAGAACAAATTGTTTATATTAACTCCTGAAGGTGAGCGTTATGACCAACGGGCCTATTGTCACATTTTAAAGCGTGTCATATGGGAAAGATGCTTAGATTATTATTCAAGCCTTGAGTTTTTGTAAAATAAGTTTTATTGTATGTATATGCTTCGAACAATCATTAACTTTCATAGACAAACTTCATTTTCCGACTTATACATTTTCATCAACGTTGAACAAAATTACCTTAAAATTTACATGGCCTATAAAATATACATATCTATATTTGACTTTTAGCCATGAAAGAATAATGATACAATAGATAAATCTTACCTGAATACATTTACCATGTATATGCAAGTATCTTGATCAAGTTGATGTTCTGCATGAATTGCGTGCGAATAGTTCCTGACTGAACACAACTCAGTATACCTTTTTCACGCTATTGATAAGTCACGTGACTTACACAATCGACCACGGCCACCCTAGATCCAACAATTAGGTGGATCTAAGATCCAAAACCTGGTTATATATTAATATTTTTACTTTCAGCAGAAAATAGTTTTAGCTTAATGGAGGACAAGGCATGCCAGATCAAATTTAACGGCCAAAATGCAGTGCATGACATGTAAATATTTGTATTTATCTGTTTTTGTAAAAATACAATCATTGCAAAACAACAACTTTGGTTTGCATAAGAGTACAAATGAATGTTTTACGATGCATAAAATTTAAAATTTTCGTGCAAAAATTATCATACATTGTACCCTAGCCCATAAAGCTATCCCTAGGTCAATTTTTTCCCAAGAATTTTTTTTGGTCATCCTACATGCATGTACTAATAGCATGGAATTCGTCACCCAAAGACTTGTGCCTACTCCCCACCTCCGCCCAATTCATTAGAGCATATTGGACACACGCCCATCTAAAGCATCGGATTTTTTTTTATCTGGGGAGTGTTGACATTCAACCCCCCCCCCCACCAACCCCCCTCATTACACACACTCGAATTCTGTCATCTTGGATATAGTCTTCATCCCCCAACTCCATTGAAAAATGATGCTGTGTGCTAGATCAATGTATGCACGGTTTTAGCAGATGTTTGTCAACTATTTGGAATATAATCAAATACTAGTGCCCCGATATGGCAACTTATGGCGAGTATTAAAATTTTTCAAATGCAATTCAAACTCCAAAGTCAAAAGGTCGAAATTATTGGTATCAAAAGAAAGGTATTTCCACAAGGAGCACACCTGTGAAATATGAAAGCCTAGTACTTACTGTTCAAAAGTTACGCTCATAGAAAGAGATTTTTAAGAAATGGGTCAAAACTCATAGGTCAAGGTCAGAAAGTCATAAAATATTTATATCAATTGAAAATTCTTGTCACTATGGGTATGCATGTGAAGTATGAATGCCTTAGCACCAACTGTTCAGTAAGTTATATGGCTTAGATGAAATTTGGGGGGAGGGGTGTTTTGTTTTTTGTAAAAGTGGGACAAACTCCAAGGCCAAGAGGTAAAATTTGGTGGTACCCAAAAGATCTTAATGCAAGGAATATACCTTTGAAACTTGAAAGCCATAGCCCCACCCAGTCAAACGTTAAAGGCGATGTTAAAGTTTTTGCAGAAAAACAGATAAACAGACAGAAAGAGGGAAGGAAAGGTCTATAAGACCCCCCCTACTTTGATGACGATTACGGGTGCATAAAAATCCAAATACGTATTACTTAAAGCACAACTTTGGGGGGAAGGGGGATTGTAAAACCTCTCCTTGTATATTTCTTTTTCAAACCCTTTTCACCATGTTAATACATGCTGATTCCATTGAATAATTCAAAATATAGAAAACTAAATACTTTTATCAGATCATAGAAACTGAAACGCCAGTAGTTTGTTTCACCTTTCCCTTTTATATGTTCCAACACATGCGAATCTTACACGTGGTTCCTGTGGATTACTGAGGGTAAGTATACACTTCTTAGGAATTTAAACTAAATGGTCCTTTCAATATTTGAAAATATTCATTTTTTTCTAAAATAAAATCATTCACCACAAAATATAGATCCTCACTTAATACTTTTTAGTAAATACCAATTTGCTCTTAGGTTTGTGTACAAATGTCTCTTACACTTAATGTATTATTTGAACTGTTATGAACTGCTTTATGTATGAAATACACAAACAAACGACTTAAGGACACAATTAATTTCGTGACATAGTATTAATCATAATTAATGGAAAACCCGTGTTTTTTGTTATACCTCTGTTGTTCCTAGTGTTGTTCCTTCGCGGGTTCGGTCCTTTTGTCAGCGAGGATCAGGGAGGTAGGTATGCACACGTAGACAGATTTTTGATGTGGCGATAATTATTTTGGCATCTTGCATTAATTCATCCGAAAAATCCTGCTGACGAACGAAATTTTCTTGTGATGAAAATGTTTAACTGTTTACCTTCCAGTGAACTTTGAAAAAAAAAACAAATTAATTAAATATCAAATTACAGAAATGTACAAATTATTAATTGGGATGTAAAATTTGTAAGTGCGTGGACAATATCCAGTTTGTGGATAATTAATTAAATCTTTTTTTTTTTTGTTAATTAATTTAATTAAGTTTATTTTACAACGAGATAAAAGAGATGTGAAGCATTAATAACAGTGATGTATTATTTGAATTTTTATTTGTTATTTTGATTCTCAGTCTGTAGGCAGACAGGCAGACAGTTGTAAAAGAAGATTATGAAGTCCCTAATCATTCTTCCCGGATTATTTCTGACCATTGTGGCTCAAACGGATGTTTTTGGATGGTTTCGGAGTTATAATTACCAACCCTCTGGTAAATTTTGTATTTTTTTTTCAAACAAGACGAGAAAAATGTATATAATGTAATATCACCTATTATCGTAGGGTCAAATTTTCGAGGTTTGGGAAAAAATACTGATATAAGGAGATTTGATTTCGTGGATGGAGAAGTGATGAGTAATAATGCATATCAAATTTTACATTTCATAGTTGACTTGAATTCGTGGGCCTCTCCATATCTCGAAAACAACGAAAAATTAAACCCCCACGAAAATAAGCGATTTCACAGTAACGTTTTAACATTCGTACTGGACAAAATCAAGAAGTCTTCTTTTCACTTGTAATTATGATTGTTGAACATTATTTTATTGAAGTATTCTACACATTTTTTCTTCTTTTGAACACTTTTGGAATTAAAAATATAACATTACAAATACTCGAATACCAATTCATTGTAAGCATCATGTTTTGAAATAGTTTTCTTCTAACTATTAAAAATTTATATCTGAAAAATTGGAAGAAAAAATCTAGCATTGATATCTAGAACATTTCCCATTTTACATATTTCACATGCATAAAAACAAGTTATAGTCTATAAGTAAGATTTTTTTTTTAAAATTCAATTAGATATAACAAACTTTAATTTATCATATGCAGAATGCAGACTTCCAATGCAGTCCGGAACTTCTCGACTCAAGCTCCAATACGGACAAACTAACTGGTTTTACAATGCTTCATCCCAACAGTGCGAACCATTCGAATACTACGGAAGGGGAGGCAACCGAAATCGCTTCCGGACCCCAATACACTGTTTGCGCAGGTGCGGTTGCCAGCTCAAAGAAGATCCGGGCTACTGTCCTAACTCGACGATATCTGTGATTCGCTACGCTTATAACCGCCTCTGGAGATTCTGTACGGAGTTTGAGTATTATGGCTGTGGCGGAAATATGAACAATTTTGCAACCTTCTTCGAATGTCAGTTTGGGTGCGGAGGATTTGATTGAAAATAATTCTCCACTGAATATTATTGTGTGTATGGGTTTCTCAACAGGAAGTAACTCTGGTTTTGATCTGGAAAAAATACCAAGTTAAGTTTATATGGATTGCCTTTCTTTGAAAATTGTACTGAGAAATTTTTAATAAAGGTACACAAAAACTTTCTTTTTGTTTTCTTCTTTTATTAAATGAAATTGTTACAAACATGCTTAATATGCACAAAAATATATTCAACGAAACAATTTTTTATTCATCATTTGCGTGTTGTAATTATAAAAAGAAAAGCAAAATATATTCTCGTTTTTTAAGTGAAATATATTTTTTTACTTTAAAATTATGGAGATGATTATGCCATCTGGTATATCTCGTATGTGTTGGAATCGCATACTTTGCAGATGGTTAGACCACTGTACATGCGTGTTTTTTGCAGGTGGTATTTTCCCCCATATTTTATAATAAATGTAATTTTAACCATAAACAACTCCCTGAAATTCTAGATAATCACGCAATCATTAAAAAAGGAAACCTCCTATCAACAGTTTGTTTTATTGTAGAGACTATTTGTGCATAAATATATGTTTTATTTTTAATTTTTTTTTTCAGAATCCTTCTTGGTTAATGGATTTCCCTTTTTGCGATGAAACGATCGAAACAATCGGCATAAGTTAAGCTCCCCTAAACAGGGAGAAATATTGACTTCTATAATATACATGTAATGTATATACACTTAAGTACATACATATGTATGTACGTTTTAATTTACATCTACCTTAATGCAATTATTCCTTAAAAGAATCTAATTCAATTTACAAGCAACGAAAATTGGGTTGTTCAAACACAGCTCAGTCTTAGCAGACAAATTTTAACTGATGTAACTTTTTACATATTTTTGTTTTAAAAAATACATGTAAGGAAGTATTACAATTGTTTAGAAAGTACAAGATATCATTTGAAACAAGAGTAATTCTTGAGGCAATTTAGCTGTCATATATTTCTTTCCTCATAGTAAAGCTTTCCACTGAAATGGCCATAATATGGTAAATCTTCTCTGGGTGAGGGGAAACTTAACAATCTAGGGGAAGGTTTGCGATGTGGAAGTTCTACTTCATGAAAACAGTCCAGATATGTTGAGTCAACTGACGATAAGTTGCAAGTTTTGTCGATTTAAATACGGATTTTTTTCACATAATAATTTATATGGGTACGAAATGCACTACTATGAGATGCCTCTGAAACAATGAGAAGTTATTGATACGAACAGTTGACGTCTTCTTTGGTATTCTGTTGTATTGATCACAGGCACCTGGGGGTTGCCCCCCCCCCCATCTTCTCCATTTTTTTCTTTTTAAATCTAGGGTCGACACACCTTTTTCCTATTTTGGTAGTCTAATAAGCATTACTTGATATCCACAATGTTACCCTTTTGTCTCTATAAGCCGTTTTTAAATATATCGTTTTCGACTAATACATAAAGCATATCCCGTGTTTTATACGAGCGAAGTTTATGCGACGAGAAAAGAGATGCAAGCCTTCTCTCTTTTTATGCCCAAGTGCCTGTGGTATTGACATGTAAATCTAGCATCTGTCCATGTCGTTTGACCAAACTGCAATTGACATGCAGTTTCGCCTCGTCTGAAAACAGACGTGTACTGATCGTGCGATCTTTGCCTTTTCTTTTGAGAAAAAAATATTGGCGAGACTTTTTCAACAAAAAAGATGGCAATGGCTTGTATATCCCACTTTCACGTGTTGATGCTATTGATATATCTTCTCTATATTGCCAACGATAACAAATATGTGAAAGGGTATAAATATTATGGATATAATGTTTATATAAAATTATATCTAAATTATTAAGATGGTGTTTCACACAAACGAAGTTGTTTTTTGGAATACCTTTAGATTTCGCTATCTAAAAGGGATCCGTGCATTTCTGGTAGACAATGTGAACACAAAATATATTTCTGCTGGTGATTTTTCATAATTTTTAAGTATATTTCAATAAAACAAAAACAAAAATAAATAATTTAATTATTATTATTAAAATTTATCTTGAATAATTACTTTAAAAACTCCTTCTCAGTATACGTCTTTCATAAATTTTCAACGAACCATGCGTCGAGATATCAACATAAAAATAAAAGTTCGTGCGATTGATTGATTGTATGTTATTCAACGTCCCTCTCGAGAATTTTTGACTCCTATGGAGACACCACCAGTCCACCTGCCGGTGGAGAGCTACAAATTGTTTTCTATGCTCGGCACTTAGGGCCATTGAACAGTGAGGGATCTTTTTTCGTGCCAACACCTACTGGGTTTATACAGTCTCATCGGAAGGACCGGTATCCACGTCCCACAGTTGAACCTGGGACGTATTGGGAGCAGACGCTCTAGCCACTGCGCCACGCGGGCGACAAAGTACATATACTTAGGATATTAATGTACACTGTACAAATTAAAGTACATCACTGATGTTGCGTGTATTTTTAAATAGATTTTCTGAGTAGAATAGTATAGTACCAGCCCAGAATGAATGAAACACAAGGATTGTTCATTCCTATCGTCTGCGATGTCAGTCATAAACCGGAAATGACGTTGATGACTTTCATATTGTTTGATGAAAATTAAAACAAAATGAAAGACCTCGGCTATGAGATAGCATTATAGTGTAATTAATTGTAAGACATATTAATGATCAATGTTGATCGTCTGCTTTGTCACTCTTATTCAGAATGACGTCAGGGTTGCATTTATTTATACCTCTGGCTCACATTGATGATCATCATATTGGTGTCTGCTCGTTTACTCCATCTTACGTCAAGGGAAATTCTTGCAAGAGTTCAAGACAAAATTATATTCTTTGATATCAGCAAAAGCAAGGCACTTGCAGATCAGTGGCAGAATACAGAGACATTACGAAATAATGTCAATAAGGTGCAATAATCTTTCCAAGATGAAGTCAGGGGTTTTTTATCCGCTCCGCTCCATATATACATGTACGTTTATGTGGAGCGGGGTGGATTAAAAACCCTTGACTTGGGAAGATGTGGTCAATTGATTGTGCGTTTGACTTTAATATTGATTTAATTACATTTCTTTTTATCCTGAATGAACCTAGAAAAATCCTTTTTAAACAAAAATTCATTATATCTGAAAGCTTTCCAATGTCAGTTCCCAGTCTATAAACCGGATGGCATTATGATGATTATTAACGTCGGGTCCTATAAATGAAGATCATCTAGATTCTACCGATCCTGGAGGCAAAATTCAGCAATGATAAACATGATATCTTTTATGATAACTGACCAAATCTACAATCTTACCTGAAAACTGATAACCTTGTCAAAGTTTATCATTTCATTTAGGTGTAGATTAAACATTTTTAATTTAAAAAGCTTCGTGAATAGCCTCCTATACAACTTATAAAAATTATTGCAAAATAATACAAATGTTTACAAGTAAATAGATTAAGACACTCATGCTGCAAGCTTGACCTCTGTTCTTTGAACAGTTTAATTACCTCTTTTGTCCTCCATCGATTGATTTTCACCCATTCATTTTTATCAGATTCGAGCAGAAATCAATCAATGAATTGTGGGTGAGTATTACTGAAATTATCCATAAAATGGGATGGGCTATATCGATGTCTTAATTCGTCACGACACGAAATATGAGAACTGCATCTGATATGTTTTACCAGGGTGACAATTAGAATTAATTATACCTAATGTTAATGAACAACGGGTATATTATATTACAGCCGGTGGGCTTTAATACTATGGGATATCCGTAGGCTGCCTACAGGACATCAAGAAGATAGTGGTGTATAATGTACACATAGAGCCTATATTTTGTACACATATCTATTTTATTCACCACATGTTTAGTGTACAATTAAGAAATAAGATGCCTAATATACTGAATGCCTAACTTAGTCTAGTTTTTCTAGAAATTTTATGACTGTATTCTTCTCTACTCATAAACTTCATTTTCTTATTATAAACGCTTTTTTTTTAACATTAAAAACATTGTCTTTCCTGGTGCTATCAAAACATATAACTTTTAAATTAACTTTTCGTTAGATTAGAAAAGTGTTTCACAATAAAAGTATTGTGTGGAAACCGAAAATATATGCTCATTGAAAAAAAAAATGCTCCAGATTACAAGTGTCCAGTCATTGTACTTATGATCGGCATAAAATGCTGACATGGAATATATATCAAGTTAATTATTGGTCATAAATCTGTGGTCAATTTGGATATAAAAGCAAAGGATGTAAATCATAATTGATACCTGATGCCTAATAAAGACGAAGGAGGCGTGCAGGTGGACGAAAAAAATGGCCTCCCAACACGCACTTGTATTACACGCGGTCATTTAACTGGTTCCATGAATATAGCAGAAAGCAAATTTTTAAATGCAAATTAAGAAATTTCATTTGACTATATATCCCACATTTTCCGTACTGTACCAATTAAAAGATTTTAAAATTCATTTTGGACTCCTTATTTTTTAAAACTGAGATGGCTAGAAATGGAACTCATTTGCGATCAAAAGTTAAAAAATCAAGGTCAAAGACAGTGAAATGTTTTATATGTGTGTTATTTTTTTGTTTGTTGTTTAACGTCCTTCTCGATAATTGTTCACTTTTTTGTCAAATACTCGGCACTTAGGGCCATTGAGCAATGAGGGATCTTTTTCGAAATTATGCTAGCAGCTACTGCGACATGGGACCTCGGATTACAAGGTCTCGTCCAAAAGATCACTAACCGCTTCCCACAGTGGGATTCGAACCCGCGAGGTAAGGATCAACTCCTTACATCGCGACTCTAGAGCAGACGTAGCAGTAGAATTGTAGCGTTATGGTTCTCTAACCTCTGTGCCACATTGGCGACGAAATGTTTTATAGTACACTATCAGGCTATGTACAGTGAAATGTTTTATAGTACGCTGTAATCTGAACATGATTAGATATGTTCATAATTGTTACTGATATGCTAGAAGGCGAAAGAAAAACATTGAATGTTCTGATGCAGTGATCAGTCTTGTATTAATTTATACAATATCGATTAAATATACGGAATATATATATGTTACAAATTATTTTTGGGGAAATGAATCAGGTCACAGGTGTCTATGATGCCCTTGTCGTTTGTTTGTTATTTTTTAACGTCCCTCTTAAAAATTTCCCAATCATATATGGAGATGCCACCACTTGCAGTCGGAGAACTGCAAATTTTTACCAATGCTACGCACTTAGGGCCATTGAGCAGGGAGGGTTCTTTTTCGTGCCAGCACCTACTGCGACACGGGACCTCGGTTTATACGGTCTCATCCGAAGGCAGTCGGCAATTCTCGGCTGACTCTTCTACGCTCAATTCATTTTGTGTTTTATGTAAGTACGAGCCATGCGATCCGAAGGACCGGCCGGTCTCCATGTCCCATAGTGGATTCGAACCCTCGACGTAAGAATCAACTCCTTGCTCCACGACTCTAGAGTAGACGTCCCACGCGGGCGACCTGCCCTTGTCATGATGCCCTTGTCGTAATGCCAGGATTGAATCAGCAAAACGCTGATATTGATATTTTTCATCCAATCAATTCGTTTTTATGGTATTCATGGAAAAAAATGTCGACCTTATAATCGATAAAGCATCTGTCTTTTGACATGAGTTGGAAGAAATTCATAGTATTCATTCCCATAGGGAGAAATTTACACTTATGGTGGATTTCAGTTTTGGAACACAGGGATTTTTTTTTTTCATTGGTTCATGATATAGATCCCAGAGGAACGATTTATATTTCTACACAATACATAGGACCAGATATGAATTCAACAATATATAGTAAGCCCTCGAAACAATCAAAGATCGATTGCATTTTTGTGTAGTTTTATAGCGTGTGCGGTAATGGCTTGACTTATCCTTTTATTATGTTTACGTAGGCTAGAATAAAAAAGGTCCTTTTCCCAGTAGAACTGAATTAAGTATGTTTTCATCGAAATTCAATGGAAAATATATTGTCCGTTTTCTTTGAATCAGATGCCGCAACATTGGAATTTGGTTTTTTAGGAGTGTGCTTTATCAATAACGATCACACAATCGCACGGTTTTGGACCTTTTTGTAAATTTCAACTTGATTCGGAGTTCGATTCAGTTTTTAATTTGATTTTTGTTACACGATAAAATGTTTACCTACATGACTTCTAGCTGAATCGAGATAGTTATAGATGAATATTATGATATGATGAAGAATATTTCATGTCAGATGGTATATTCAATACTTTACTTCATAGCTGCCGTCTCTAAATTAGATTACAAATATACACATGAACTACCACACAAAAGTGTTATTCAGGTGAAATTTCTTTTACTGTATCCTGAAATTGTTTTATCTTATGCGGAATCAAAATTTTAAAATGCTTTCAAAATAGCAATTTCCAAGAATAAGAGACGTTGTACGGAACAGATTTCTTCAAAATCCACTCATTTCACTACCCAAAGAAATAATTCAGGCGCACACGCATTTATAGCCCCATGTCTATCCAATTTTGTTTAATTGGATTAAAATTCTAAGTTTATGGCCCGTGTAGTTAATCCTTTGCACTGAACGCACCCTTCTGTGTGATGTGCACGCGGAAACGTCTTCCGCATGTGTTTCTTTCTAACAATTTAAACCACATTTGCAATCTTAGACACCTTATATCTATTCCTGTCCCTGTTTGCTAAATATGATTAATATTTTACGATATTGCCCTCGTTTTTTAAATTTCTGGGGGAAAAAATTAATGTGAAATCAACGACTTCAAACGCCTCTCCCCTCAAACGGAAACCAAACCTTTAATATCGATTTTCGCCACTCCTATTGTTAACTTTTCTCACCAAAAAATATAATAAAAAATATTGAATCAGCCAACACTTTTAGGGTTCAAATCTTTATCTCTCAAGTGCATGTTTTACAAATATTACGGTGACAATTTCAAAATTTCATTTCCGGAGCACCTGTCCTTGTTAAGGAGAGAGACTCGTCTGTGTTGTATCGATTAATGAAAAGTCGTGTATGAGAATGCAGGTAAATGCCCGGAGGGGGGTTGTAACTACTCATTTTATCAAGATCAAATAAAGCCGACGTGTCGTCAGCTTTAATACCATCAGCCAAATTAATCGCATCCTTTTCGGTAATAAGGAATGATTATACTTAGATGATACTTCTAAAAGTGTGGATCGCGGTTTTTTTTTCTCGTAGGTTTGTCGAATGAAAGAAATGGGTCTGATTTTTTCCCCAAACCCTTTCAATTGAAGTAGTTGATGTTCATCTTTTTTCAAAATACCGCGGAAATTGAAACTTGGAAAAAGTGAAAAATATTTTTTGTGTGAAAAAAATCTGTTTTTAATATCTTCTCTCAGATTTGATGAGGATTATCTCGACACGCCCCACCCATAATGTTGCAGTATGTTCATTGATACAGAAGAGGTTCGATATCGTCTGCCTCCATTTCTAGCCTGAAACATACAGGCTGTACACAGTTCATCGCAGAAGCAGAAGACATCTCGTTCATCAAACGGAAACCGGATAGAATTGGAATTTGTACCCAGGCTCCGACAAAAGCATTGAAATTATCGATCAACAATAGGAAAATACAAATTTCTGAAAGAAATTCATCATGATGTTGCTTGCTCCCAGCTACAGTCGCGTAGTTTGATAGGCGGAGCAATATTCCGACTCTTTAACAAAGCGGGTATATGCAGGCTTGTTCAATAAATCACGGAGTGTAGCCTAATGGATTTACAGTTTCAAAGCATACGTTACTTGTTAACGCTTGGATATATAGTGCAAAGCCAGTATTATTGAAAGAAGGGCTAATATTTATCTGCTCAATCCTACAGGGCCGATACAATATCCCGCCAAAAAAATCTTGAATGAAAAAGCTTTGTTACACATCGCGGGGCAAGCCATTATATTTTAAAGCCATTGTGATGTGATGGGACTCGATGTTTTTATTTGTACCATATGGACCATATTTACTGTGGGATATTTTGTTGAAATCGGAAATTGTGAATCAAACCAGGTTTGTAGTTATTTTTGTAGTGTAGTTCATTCAACATGTTCAACGTTTGTGGACATAGCTGTTTTACGTTTGTCCTTCACAAATCCCACTTCAAACAGATTAACAAATATTCAGGAACTTTTAGGCAATTTATCCCGAAAATAAAAGTACCCCTGACTTTGCGTGTAATTTCCTGGTTTATCTGTAAGGTCAGAATATTCAGGTAAATTCCATAACGTTTATAATACTTCCTGCTTTAAAAACATGTAAAAATGAGTTACTTTATAACTTCCCCATTTTTCAATTACTTTGAAGTACTGATTCAGAATTGTCCCTGCGAGTTTTTAAAAGTGAAACAAGCTTCCGTTTGTCTTAATTTATTGAAAAATTACAAAACGAATAATTTTACGATAAATCTCCATTTTCAACACACAAATATTACTAATTTAACAACTATAGAGTAATTGTGTTATTGATAGCCAGAATTCACCATTTGGTCGGTTATCTAGAAGGAGAAAAAAACGAAGACATGGTGTCGTAAACATGACATGCTAGATTCAAATATTCCCCTGACACCGATTATCGTAATTAACCATGGTTCATTAAGCATCCCCTGTCTTCTGTTGCCTGTGCCAGGGTATCCCTAAATCCATTGATTAAATGGATAGAATGGACCCCCTGTTAAGACGTGATTATCTATTATGCAAAGTTAGACGGACGACTAGATACAATGTACATAACAAAAGGCCCTGTCATAAATCTGACAGTTGAGAAATCTTGAGAGATCAAAATTCCTTCGAATGACAAAAAAGATACCAAAAAAATGATGAGATATGATTTTGGGTCTCTGACTGTAAAATTTGAATGGTTTATACATGCGTTTTCTTTTCCTCTTCTTTTCCTTTTTTAAAACGTTTTTTACATCCTAAAAATGATCAAGATTTTCTTTATATTGTACTTTGTCAGTGAACCTAAAACCCAGAAGCGAACAAAAAATTAATACGTGTGGAAGCCAGTGCCTTTTGAAGTGTTCGTCTAGAGAGGTTGAAAGGGGCTCTTGAGTGCGACGGTCATAACTATTGGCTCGTAAACTGATTTTCACAGCCGGACTCTAAAACCGAGCGCTGTTGTCCAAAGATAATCATCACAGAAGAGAACAAGAAAACATTGATGTAACCATCAATTGTCGCCCGGGAAATATATAAAGTAAACAATGAAAAAGAGTCTTGATCAACAAACCGCTTCGATATGTGTAAAAAGGCATGCGTCTAATTGATGGAGACGACGCATATATTTTAAAAAACTTGTAGTCGGATAAAAATCAATCAAAAATGATACAATTTTAAACTTTATCAATTCCTCAAGTAAATGTTGGCTGAATAAAATATAAATTGAAGTTAGACACACACATCAATTATATTTAAGAATGTATTGATTTTCAATTTTAGAATATAAAACACGAACTGAGCAGAGTACGTTTTTATCCGAGAAGTAAAATTCGATGTTCTAAAAAAAGGGACCTGTCGTTGTTTCGATAGTAAATGATAAGTAACTTTATATATTAAACATGAAAAACATATATTTCTACAAATTCACTTTATGGAAGTTAATAGATATTGTATATCGTAATTTATAAATGGAAAAAACATTCTGATTAAAAATCTTTTCAATGTTTTGAAAACCTTTAATTTTGAATAACTACTCCCACCCCAATCCCCATACACCAACACTTAAACTTATATGTATAGAGCAGCCCGGTCCTCCGGGCTGCAATTAGTACAATAGTTTCTACACATGTTAAGCTGAAAACTTTTTTTTTTTTTATCCATCATTCTCTGTCGATTAAAGTTCTTCCGTTCGACTTTAGGGTTAAATAATTAATAGTGATAACAAAACAAATGTGGAACTGACAAGGTTTTTTTTTTTTACCTTGCAGTGTGTGTTTCACAACTGTAATGAAATCTATCAATTAGACGGAATCGACTTTTTGGCATGTTTGAGTTGAATTACTGGGTTTACGTAAATGGCGTTTGTAAAATTTCGAACTACACAAGAACAGCAATGTGAAAAAAATTTGAACACTTTATCTGTATAGAACATGGATAAGGCCAGAGAACAATAGGTCTTAATGCAGAAACCTCTTATCTTGTTGGCGACACAGTAATTGAGTAAATAAATTGTCTTGCATGGTGCCTTACTCTAGGGTTGAATTTTCACGTCTTGTTGCTTATTTGCCGTACACCCCCGAATGTGTAAACGGCCCCAGTTGGTAAGTTATAGCTAGATTTTTAAACAATTAAGACATATTAGCGCGATGGTTGTACGAGGTCAGTTTGCTAATTACTGCCAAGGGAATTAATAGGAATTTTGATATCACTCAGCAGGACAATGATGGACGATTAGGCCAGAAACGAGTAATGAGAAAAAATAATGATATTTATGATCGCAATTTTATTTGATTTTGATTTGGACAGGGGGTGGGATTTTTTTTTAGTACAGTACACCGCGATATAATATTGAAAAGCGTTCTTTTCTGGCCCTGTAGCTTCTCCTTGTTATGAATTCTATGTATCGAAAATTGCATATCTTCTTGACCTGATGAACAGTAAAATTTAGCACAGTAACCAAGTCGCATTAGGAGAGGTAATTGAATAGTTTGTCAACCAATAACTCGTTTTATTGCTTCCTGGCACGCTATCGTCTACGCACGGCCGACACGTACAGCTGATTTTTCTTTACAACTGCAACAGAATGTCAATTTCTTTCTTTTACAGATAACTACCTCTGTTTATTTTGAGGGCCATCTGGTAACGACAGCTGGATATGTTTATTGCAGAAATGTACAAGATGTCAAAAAGTCACTTAGGGGTTTACCATCTTATAAGTTGTTCCATTCTTGTTTAAGCTGTAGGTTGCGGCGTCCTATGAAATGCCCCAATATGTACAAATAAGTTGTGGCGTCCTGTGCAATGCCCCCTTGGTACATATTAGTTGTGGTGTCCTTTGCATTGCCCCCGCGTGCACAGATCTATCACAGTGTAGTTGTGGCGTCCTGTACAATTAGCCTTGGTATATATTAGTTCTGGTGCTCTGTACATTGTCCTCTAAGTGCATATTTGTTATAGTCTCCTATGCTGTGCCCCTAGGTACATTTTAGTTGTGGTGCCGTTTGCAATGCATTGCAATGCTCTCTAGCTAGGTACATATAAGATGTGGCACTTAATGCAATGCCATCTAGATACGCCCCCATTGCAATGCTCCTTGGATAAAGATTAGTTGTGGTGTCCTATGCAATGTCCTCTATTAAGTACATATTAGTTGTGGAGTCCTATGCAATGTCCCATGGATACATATTAGGTGTGGAGTCCTTTGCAATGTCCTATGGATACATATTAGTTGTGGTGTCCTGTGCAATTTCCTATGGATACTTATTAGTTGTGGTGTCCTGTGAAAATTTCCCATGGCTACATACATATTAATTGTGGTGTCATATGTGTAATGCCCCTTAGATATATATACATATACATGTATATATTGGTTTTGGCGTCCTTTACATAGCTCCTAGATATATAATTATGTAGTTGTGATATCCCTTGCAATGTCCCTAGGTACATAAATATACGTTTTCCAAGAAGTAAGCCAATTTGTCTGTATTCTTCGGCAAGGTCTTTGTCAGTGGGCAGTAAATGAATTCATCTTTTGCAGTTGCAGTGATGGATTGTTGCTCTCGTCGCACGCGCCTTTCTATACGCGTGCAGAATTGGTTTGATATGACCCACATGTCTGCTTGCAGAATACAAATGAATTAATGATTTGTAAAAACATTATTCTAGGCGATTATAGGTTCCATAATAACTCTGATACCGATTATGTAATAGAGGGAATGAATTTATTAAAATAAATATTTGAATTTATATATAAACATATCTGGAATTCGAATGTGTTGATAAAAATGGTAAGTGCAGTTTTGCCTACTCCATTATCACATGTTAAGTTATCGATTGCAAATCTGCCGCAACGTTCAGTGATGCAGCATAAATGTATGTTTGAGGAAACTATACAGGGAAAATCGCGCATCTATAGAAATTGATCATTGCTTTAGATTTTTGGCGCAATATGCAAATCAAATCGATAAAGTAATCGAAAAAATTTTATAGAAGGTCATCAAAAAGACCTTTCTTAACATGCACCAAAAATCATCTTAGGATTTCCGGCTTTCGACTTGTTAAAAGACTAAATTTGTTGAACAACCTTTGAAATATAATAAGTTTATCGATTGGATATATATGTTGATCGTAAAAAAAATGTCGTTACGTCAGTAGCAGACGATATCCAAAAGCAGACGACATTATGACTGTCCGCGTACCTTATAAATTTCAATAACTAACGCATTTCTCGACGACGGCCGCTGCATATGAATCAAAATGTCTAATTTTTCTGGCCATCAACCCCCGAAGGCGCATTCTTTACAAAACATCTGTTTCCCCTGAGCTTTTGTTCGTACTTTTTTGTAGTCTAAGGATTTTCATATTAATCGGGACATTCTCATTTGAAGTGATGCTACACTTGTTTCATTTTATTATGATGTTCATACACTTTTTCTCTGAATAGGATGTAAAGATAATAATCATTTGAAGTGGTGAAATTGTTTAATTAATCTCTTTTCCTTTTATTTGGATTATTTCTAATGGATGGAAGGCACTCGAGATGCAAGAAGTAAGAATGTTTTGTGTTCTTGTAGATGAAGTCAAGTAAAATTATTCTCATCGATATAAATATACCGTAAAAAGGTCAATGGACTTTGCTGTTCTTTTCATAGAAAATAATTCTAAAAAATTGTGACTTATAAATAATGTTTTTCCTTTAAAATGAAACCGGATATAACTATAAGACAGGAGAGATGGATGCACTTAACTAAATACAGTAAAACATGTATAATCCGAACACCACTGATTCAAGAGAAATTGATCTAATAGTTCTGTGTTAAACTAATTAACAATTTTCAATTGCCAATGATTACATGTACTCATTTGCAACTGAAAACTGTAAATTAGTGAAAGACAGTACTATAGCACAACCTTCTGGATTTGATTAACATTTCAAGATATTAAATTAACCGAAAGGACCTTAAGATTACCTTGTTTTTAGCAAGCTTTCGGAAAACACAAACATTCGGATTATACATGCTTCACTGTAAATATTTATTTATCAACTTGGTTTTTTGTACTTTAGTTTTTGTCAAAAACTTTGTTAATATTCTGAGGGTTTAGAGGAATCTCCTGCCTTATTGTAAACTTGACTGCCAGTTTATCCTTAAGGTTGCCTTATTATAAAGTGATTTCGTTTGGGAGGAGATAACCGTCAAACATTATCTTTCTTTATCGTGACGTATTCGCGTGTAATTTAGATTTCGCAGAATTAGACACGTAATGTAGGAATTGGTTATGCCCCTGCTGTCTGGCCCAATCCATCAAATGTGAAATTGGAGGAAATTCTGGTGTAATGAAACATTTGTATTGTGGCGTACGTCTGCCACGTTGATCAAATTGGAACATCTTGTCTGTTTTATCTAACTGAACATCCGTTGTTACCATTCATCTGCGAAAAATTTACGAAGAAATTAGCTCCCTCCTCTCTCTCTTTCTCTCTCTCTCTCTCTCTTCGACAAACAAAAAGCGGTTACTCTATTACTACAAGCATGTTTTATCTCAAGCTATTGATGCCTGCGAATGCAACAGGGAAAAAAAACCTTGCATTATTCTCAGCTTATCTCTTTTTCATCAAATACTGAGGAACGAAAAACATCATAAACCTGTTAATATTACAGAAGTGCACCTCTCATAATATAAATACATCAATGTATGTTTTGGCAATCTGCACTTTCGTCTTAATCACTTGGCCACAAATATCATCTGCCTACTGATAACATAATTTTGAACGATATCGCTGCATTTATACACTTTTGCTCAAAAGGATTTGGCATACATGGCTATTCTTTGACTTTTAAAACTCCAGGAAAAGAAAAGCGGCAAAAGCCCAATATAAAAATGTAAGAAATTGCATTTACGTGTATTTTAGATATTTTTTGGAATAAGTTGAGATTTTTCCTTACTAATAAATCGAAAAGTAAAAGACGCATGACATAATTAGCTAAATCTGAAACTGCGTAGGTTTAGAAACGCGATTGTTTCATTTAAGTAGATCGAAAATTTTCAAGAGGGTTTAGACCTACAATCAACATAGTAATCAAAATCACTTTCATACCACTCAATAAAGACGTGAAAGTAGTACCTTAAGACCCAACACCCAGCGGGGAAATAAAATAGTGCGTTATCATGGCGGTGATAAGACTTTACTGGACAACCTTAAAGAACTCTGGCAGAAATCATTTAAACAGACAGGTGGCCATTTTTTCATATCCAGCTTCTGTAAATATTTACACGAATCTAACGTCGTGATCGTGTGCCAAGTTGAACTCAAGCTTTGGGCAATATAAACGTGTAGATAAGAGAATAAATGATCTCTTGAACTCCTTTGGTTTGAGTCCTCGCAGGGGCTGAATCTTTTCGTCCAGATTCGAAGAATAAATATACTGCAGGCTAAATTTGTAGATGAATTATTGAATTTTCGCTTGAATTACAAAACAAAATTATATCCATAATATCTAAAAGGAAGAAAAAAATTGGATGAAATAGGGTTAATCATTTAGCCCCTTAAACGGCGGAACATGTAGTTTGTTTATTTTTATTTCAAAACATTTATAGTTATAGTTTTGATAAGTATTAGTCATGTAGTTTGTAAATAAACAATTGTTACGTTTGAAATAGAACTAAAATATTAAAAGGTATACATATTTTTTATTAACAATATAGATTACAGGCAGTTTTGAGGAAGCTTAATTGATAAAAGCTAATGGACGGTTAAAAAAAAACCGATTTGATCTATAAGCATCTTTGTATAGCATACATTTTCGTTGTAACCAATCTTTTAGGGATGGGTATCGCCAAAAATTTCGTACCGCGATATATCACGATTTTTTCCCACAATATCACGATAAAATCATGATATTTTTAAAAGCAGTTTTTACACTGATTTTATATAAAAAGTCATTATTTTTCTAAAAAATTTGCTTGAAAAACAAAATTTTATTTTCTTGAAATATTGATGTATATCAAATCAACTATGTTTGGACGGTAAGATGCCGTTCTTTTCACGTTTTACAACATTTTTATACTTTCTGTAATTGTAATTTGAAAAGATAAAACAAGTAAATGAATAATTTCTTGGGCTTTATAATATGTACTTAAATACCGGTATTTAGGTCTCCGTATCACGATACGTATCACGCAACAAAAAATCGCGATATACCGGTATACCGATAAGATCGCACATCCCTACAATCTTTTGCATGCGAGTAACTTATTGACAGAGTTTGTAGAATTTACAGGACCCAAGTATTGTCACACAGTGTGTGGACCCATTAGTAAACTATAATTGAATTATTATAAAAGGAAGTTACTTCAATACATATTCTTTTAAAAGTACGGACCATCACAGGAAGTAACACGCGTATTACGTAACATACTAACAGCCAATCAATGTGTATTTTTTTTTTTACATGCGATCTGTGTTATTGGTTAGTAAGGTTGGTGAAATTCCATATACTTTACTAAAACGCAAATAACGTTTTATACAGTGAACGCGTTTCTGGGCTTTCGTCGTGTCATTGAAAAACCAAAAAAGACCATTACTACATGTATATCCTTGAAATACCTGTAAAAGAAAGTTACAGAGAATTTTGGATCGCCTATTTCACTGCTAATTGTTTGAGGTTTTTTCATTTCAAGAGGACACATTGTTTGCATGGTCACAATGTGCCAACTATACAAAGAAAAAAGTTCACCTACTCGAAGTCCGGCCATTCTGTAATATCAAAAAAGAAAAAAAAAAGGACGTGATCTTCAAGAGAGCTATTGATTTTAGTTGGGGGTTATTGTTCTTCTGCACGCTGACTCTTGTATTATATAACTAATATTCCATCACAGTAACAACTTATAAATTAGTTTCTTGTTGACTTCCTCCCGAGATCGACGTTTTCCCTTGTTAACTTTTTGGGTTTAAGTGGAAAACATAATGAAAAGCATACTGAACGCATCATATGACGTAAGTGTTATTGTAGACTTAATTGTGTTATCTGAGTTCTACATCTTGTAATTTTGAGACGTGATTTGCATCATGTAAGTAATTAATATTATTGATTATATAGATAATTTTGAAATAATAAATTCAGGAAAGTAATGTGTTCTTTAAATGGTTCAAGGTCTCTTTAAAATTCCAAAATGTTTCTTTGTTATGCAATGGACTTATGATTTTGGAAATTAAAATTTTACAAATATGTGGAATGTTTGCTTGAAAAATTTTAACAGAGTGTAAAAAGTTACATCTATTTAGGATGAATAAATCGCTGAATGGCAAAAAATAAAAGATAAATTTTTTTTTCGTTTTTAACTAATACACGAGAACTGAAATGTTTCCAGAACAGTTCACTTTAGATACGTGTATTATTAAAATATGTAAGTTATTACATTCTGTTTATAGATCATTATATGAGTTTCCATTGACCGTACTTTGCATTAACTCCTGCAATATTTATTGCATTCTAAAGAGTGATTTTCTTTTTTGAGAAACAATTTGTATTGATTATGTTAAAACTTCCATTACAGTAATGACGATATGTTCGAGAAAACTGATTTCCAAGTAAAATAAGACTTTATCGAAAAATCTAGAGCGCGTGATCTTGGCAAATCCCGGAAGATTTCTCTTCACGATTTGAATATTTTCTATCGCCTCGGTGCATGGAAAACACTTCTTAATTCTTCAGCGAAAGCGATCAAAACCGTTTAGAAATTATCAAGGGGCACTCAGCCTTTCTCATTATACGTGTAAGCGCGTCATGGATTAAACGCACGTGCCCTGCATACGCCTCTATAAGATTATTGGCTTTATAGCCCTATTTACAACCTTTTCTCTAAAGATGAGCTTGCGACACGATATCCATAGCTGTATATCGATCTCCTGGTCACTTTTTATCAAACTCAGTATTAGTTAACCCGTGCATTGCATCGATAATTTGGCGAAAATTTGATAATCGTCCCTCAATTTTTGTCACCCTATGACACTCCATAAATCGTTTTTCTTTAAACACGTGTAAAAACGTCAACAAATCCTGAAGCTTGAATCCGATGTAATTACAGGGAAAAATTAAATTCCTGTAAATGATAAATTTCCTTTGGAAGCTGTGTTTTTTTTCCAGATTAGCACAGATTAAAAACGTTTACTTGGTTATACACGCCCTTACTTTTCTTTAAAAAAGTCTTAAATTGTTTTTCATTTCGATTTATGGGGTGGATGCAAATTTGAAGAAAAACATCAAAAATAAAGAAGTGAAAAGTGATTTAGTATATTTCATGTTATCAAGGAAACAAAATTTGGTAATAATAAAACGTTGATAAAAAAAAGTTCTATTGACCCATTTAATTTAGGATTCAAAAAAGCTAATTTCTAGTGCAAAACAAATCTAAAGTTAAACAAAACCCGTTAATAGACATACGCCCTTTTCGATAATACTGTCTTCCATATAAGCACCTGGGTATACCATTTGCATTCGTTACAGCTTACTGCTTTATTTCCCGAGTATTAGCGTGAATTGGTGACACGTATTCGACCTGGTTATCTTACATTACCCTTGTTTTACAATTTATTGCATTAACGTGCGTTTGTTTGTATACTGCACTGACCTGTGCAACTGTTGAACGTTTCTTTGGCCTCTTGCTCTCCTGCATAAGAAGTAAACAATTATTTTTCGCTACCTGTTGTGAAGCATACGTTTGTCTATACAATGGTGGTGACTGATTACAGTAAACAGTGACTAAGTGAGCGACTTTATATAAGGGGCCCTCAGATATAGCGGGTAAATAATCGAAAATGGCTGACAAATTCTTGTACGAATCGTATGCAGCTTTACCTTTAATTTAATTAATATATTGAACACATTTTAGGAACATGAATATAAATATCACATTTATTTCCATTACAGTGTAACACTAGCACCGATCAGCAATGCACCAGTCAAGAATTCCGGAAGTACATATACTCAAATCCAGAGGCATTATGGGACATATTTCCATGTCCGCCTCCATGGAAACCAGAATTGATACTAGAGTTGCCATGGAAAGAGAAACTGGGCGACGAAGATGGAGACAGATTGTGTAAAAAAGTGGCCCGGAGATGTGGCCTTGACCTTGTCAAACTACAAGCTATAGCTTTACAGGATGAACTTATTTTTAGCGACTGTGATATAAAATGCTTCATCGGTCTTCTGCTTGGATTCCTGACTCTGTGTCTCTGTGTAGTTATTGTAGTGATTTTCTTCAGAAGACGGTATGATTTTATTTTTTCCTTTTACTTTAAGATTTAGGATTTACGATATACCGGTATCTTTATGATTCGGAAAATTCATTTTGACTTCTAAATAATGATCCTGTTCTCTGTTGTTTATGATTATGAGATATTCCTTGATTGTGATGTCCTGGGGATGGGGCGGGGCTTTATTTTTCTTGCAATTTCAAAATTTATAATTATCCATTTATTTAATTCTCCGTTCTACCCATGCAGACCATTTCATATAAAAATTTTATTATTTTTTTTAAAGGAATTCAATAATAATTTTTTTTACTTTTCGGTTGAGAGATTTGCAATAAATGTTTTTAAAAATCGTTTTGCTTCTCAAACAAAATGGTTTCCTTGTTGGTTTTTGGCTCATATCATTTTAAAGACATATGGAGATTTCTTGCAAGCGCAGCTAGCATCACTTATTAAAGAGTAAGCCAGTTTGATCTATAAATATATCGTTCTTTTAATAATTCCAGAAGAAAGAAATTTTCCAAAGTCCCAGATCAGAAAAATGAAACTCAGGTAAGTCCCCTCACCAATCTCTCGAGCATTCTCTTTTTCTAATGTGTGCATGATGCATAATGTGTTTAGCCATTTTTTCTCTCTTTGAACAGGTCATTTTAACATCCAACGGAGTTCAAACAAAATTGATGAATGGGGAAAATAATGGAGAAAGCGGTCCCCCTGAAAAGAAAGGAAAATTCAATATAGATTTTGGTCGATTCTGTCGTAGTGCCAATATTTATGAATCTGATGATGTGAAACGTCATCGAAACGACATTCCGGAAAATGCGTTTCTGAGTTCCGGAGACATGTCATACATGTATGATTCGGTTAATTCGTGTGAAGAAAGCCTCTCTAATAACCTGTCAGATTCATTTCATAACCGTTGTAATGAGGAAATGATATCAGAATTAAGGGAGAAATATGGATTTAGAAATTCTGAGTCATCGTCTGCTTATGAACCCCGTAGAGTAAGCTCCCCTGTATCTAATCTATTGTACGACATGCGAAGTCCCAATCCACCCGTTAGCAATGCGCTTTATCAAGCTAGACGCCAATGTGAGGTTAGTCCGACCAATCAAATCCCGCTTAATTGTCCGTGCAATATTTGTTGCCAATCCAATTCTTCAATTCCATACAGAGGACAAGTGATTAATTTAAAACAAAATTTTAGTGTTCAGCTTCATGATTACCCCGTATCGTGTAAATGTAGCCATAGAGAGTATCCAGACGAACACAAATGGAGAAGAAATGATGTTATTGAAAGATTTCCATACGCAGACGACGTAATTCATTCAAGTGTTCAGAATCATTCCTTTTGTGATAGAGACCAAGGGATTTCGGAATTCCAGGTAAATAGTGCTTGTAGTTGTAAACAATGTGTTGAACAAAGGTTTTCTGTATCCGGAGAGGATTGTTCAACATATTCAACAGGAAGTGACGTATATGGTGTGCCAAAAACGGATCTGAATTATCCCAGGGAAATTCAGTGTAATTGCCGACAATGTACGAAAATGATTCCGATTGCTGCTTACACTAAACGTTTTTCTCAGACAGGGGAATATACACAAAGGGAGAATGTCGACATGCAGTTTATGTTGGCAGGTGACACCATTGATAACGATGGACCAGAACACCGAAAGCGCAGGCGCAGTAAACAAAGACCACCCATATCCTCCACGGCCTCTTCATCCGATAACACCGGAAGTGAGAAATCTTTTAGAAGTGGTAAAATGAAGACAAACGGTTCCCTCTTCAATTCAAGATTCATTAGCAGATAGCCCTGGCATTCTATTGCATCACTTTGAATAAAACAAACGTGCAATGCAATTCTTAAGAATTTTCAGAGCAAGGATGTTGTTCAATCTAAGCTTTTGATGTCAAATTCCTTGTGCCCAGTGTGTTCGCCTTTCTGCATTTATATATAGTTCTAATCCATGAAAGTGCAATATATTAATTTTTTATGATATATTTATTTTAAATTGATTTGGTTCTAGCTTTCGTTGGATTCCAGCTGAAAGCTTCAATGTCACAAAATAAATGAAAAGAAATCCAAGTATTTGTTTCTGCCTTTAGTAAATGATTATGGTTGTTAAACATGGCCATGCTTTTCAGACTGATCGGTCAGTTGTCTCTAAATTAAGGGCTGTTTAGGAAATGGTCATCAAATTCATAATGCGTCAAGTTAGGTTTTATTTAGTTGGTTTGCCATGGTTCCTGAACATTTCGAACTTAAATACGTCTTGATTTTTGAAAAAAATCTGTAAATCAAAGAACTAAAGGGCATCAAGAGAGCATTTAACCCCCATTAACTCAGTGAGTCTAGCAAGACTGTAGGCTCCTCAGGCATACCCCTGGCGTCCGTAAAGTTTTTATGTACCGTTTCAAATGAGGTTTGTGGGGGAGAATATACTTGAATCTCCTATTCTGCCTGCCTGTAGACATACTTTTGTATTTTGGTCAGAGATATATGGAGGGATAATCTCTAAAACCATGAATTTATTTTATTCAAACTATGTATAACTAATGTATATACCATTTGAATTGGAGGAATACTTGTCTCTGAAGCAGAAGAAAATGCTTTAGAGCTCTAATAAATTGCCAGGGGAAAAGGTTATTCTTGACTAGAGGGAATGTTAAACCCTATGCATAAAGGTCATGTGGAGAAAATCACTGGATTTGAAGTGTACTTGTATTATGCCAAGTAATTAATTGAAATCAGACTAAAACTGTAGGAGGTATAGCGTTTTAAAGTAGAATAGACTAAGATACCTGAATTATTTTTGTATTTGATTTCAAAAGGGAAAATAGTATTGTCATGGTTGCTAAAAATAGAAATTTTCTTTTTGAAAATCCGTTGAAATGCTTCTCCTCATGTACAGCTTTTGTCTGATTCTTACAAGTCTATACTTTTTTGCATGGGTTTTTGATTTTGATAAATGATGTTTCCGAGGCTACTAAAAATGAAAATTTGTTTTAAAAGTTGTTTTAAAAGATACCCCCATACAGTTTTAAACTGATTTCAATAAAGATTGCGGCAAAGCAACTGAATCAAGGACCATTAACCTATGTATTGCTGTTGCATAGTTTTAAACGCAAATGCTTCTAGCATTTATCTCACTCTGGTAAAAAAAAAAAAACAGTAGAGCTACAGCCTCGTCAAAGACTTCTGCTTAAAGATACTAGTATGTACCCGAATTAGATATAAAATATACATTCTTCGTTACCTGCAAGATCATGACCTACGTACTATGTACAATTCTTAAAACGAGGTAAATTATTGACAAACAAGTTGATGAAACAAGAATATCAGCAGTCTCATTTACATTCATCATTTCGTTAGTTCTATGGTCGATGTAATGACCTTGTCAGCAAATACAATTCATCATTGAGTCAAGGCTGACTGACATTTTTTATAATAATTGTTGGTCCATTATTTTACACTGAATTGACGACGGATTTTACGTTAATTCCCGATCAAGACAAGGAGCACACGGTGGGTGTGACCGGTCGGCAGGGGATGTTCACTCCTCCATGGCACCTGGCACACGCACCTCTCATGTTTCGGAGGTCCGTGTTTGTTCTGCTCCTATTTAGTATTGTTTAATGGACTTTTGAGCTTGAATACTGTTCCTTTTCTCCATATTTTTCATTGCAATTAACCCATCCACTGCAATTTGAGATACACCTGTACAAGGTTTATTATCATGGTGCTTGTTAATTAACTTAAATTCGCATTTTGGGGGGATGGGGGGTTTTGCTTAAATGGTTAGTATGTTACTACGTTGTATTACTTTACAGTCGGATTTTTTTTTTTTTTTGCAACATGCGGAAAATCAGAGAAATCACACTCGACAAACCCTTGAAGGCAAAAAACTCTAGATACCAAATCGAGGGTTATCACAATTTGTGTTTTTCTACAATAGGCCGAGGGTGTTGTCTAGACGAATTAACGCGAGAGGTCGAGTTTTCTATTAACAGTTAATCTTTTTGTCCAAAACAAAAAATATCATATACTCAATATCTATCGGAACTGATGGGTGTTTCCTGAAACCCGTGTGTTTTTGTCGATTGTACCGACAATCTTATCTTCGTTTTGTATTAAATTTTCAAACATGATAGGGTTTCCCATTTTATGTCCTTCTCTTTCTTCATTTCCGAAAAAAAACATGGGTCATCATTCATTGAAATAAAAGTTCATTACCTACTTGCGGTTTTGGGTTTTATAAAAATTGAAAATCATTGAAAATTTTAAATTACAATTTACCCCTTCTTGTCCACGGTATACGCCTCGGTACGATTTAAAATTAATCAGATAAGATGTTTGTTACATAATCCTAAGACAATAATTTTTTTTCTTTTTGAATCGTAACTAAAATAGTTCAAGGCTGACGGCCAATTCATTGAGTAATTATGTTTTCACATGCACGACTTGTACTATTGAATGTAAATGACGAATTCTATTACACCACACAACGTGTGTAACACGTCATTGAAACTGGGATAATGTTAATGTTACCTGACATCAAATGAGAAATTTTGCGATCAATGTAAATAAAACATTTGAAGTGCACCTCTTGTGAGATAATGCTATTAATAATTGACACATTCGTTCATCTCAGCTGGTAACCTAGATCTTATTAATACTTTGATATATTTTATGTTTTAAATTCAAAAGTACACAAAATTTGCTTCCACTTCTGCAAAATTCGTCTGCATTGCACCTGTTAAATCATCACAAAAAATTATATTCTAATGGCAAAATCCAACACAATTACAGAAAGATATACATGCATCTTTGATTTTTGCAGATATTTTTTTTTTCAGGTTTAGGGTTCAGAAAGTAATACATACGAGACAAGAGGAAGGGTCAAGGAGAATACACCTATAATTAAAAATGTAACCTGAGAGCAAGGAGTAAACGAAAATGATAAGTAACTTTCTATTGATCTGAGTTTGATAAATCTGGATCCTGTGTCACTGCGAAAAAAATACACACAGCTTGATAAAGACATGTAGCAGGTAAAAGTGACTGAATCGATATTTTTGTCAAATGAAGTGCATATAGTTAGGTGAACCATCCGAGCATGCAATTAACATGCATGATTGCATGCATATGTTATTGATATCTTGTGAAAGCGCGACAATCCCTTTATACCATGCCTCCCTTGCAACCTCTCTCTCTCTCTCTCTCTCTCTCTCTCGTTAAGAAAGAAAAAGGAACGAAGTTCCAGCTAAGATTCACTAATCTAATGCAACTCAATACTGCATAATTCATACCATCTACATTTTGTGCTAATGGACCTCTACTGTTAATACAGAATGCATATTGGTTTTAAAGAAGATACTCTATCTTAACGATTTCCCTCCAGGGAACCGGATACATTTACGATTTGGAGGGCATAAATCGACTTAGAGTAAAAGTTCTGTCATTTGCACGAGGGTTCGACACCTCATGGATTTTAATGGTGGCTCCGACATTGGCAATTGTCATTTTGCAGACGTCACGAAAAGTTTATATCTATTTCCAGAATTGTTCTGTCATACTGGTAATATTGCTATATCAATCATTGTTATATTCGGTTTGCCTGGGAAAATGGGCATTTTATTCAAGAATTCGTTAGCGACATTATGGATTTGAAACGGCTCTCTCTCTCTCTCTCTCTCTCCACTTTCTCTTCATATCCCTCCGATTTCTCTTCATCTCTCTCTCTCTCTCTCTTCATCTCTCTCTCCGTCTTCACCCCTCTCTATCTACATCTTGTTCTCCTTTTTTCGGGTACCTGTAAAGTGCGAAACGAAATAGAAACGAAACGAAACGAAACGAACTGAAACGAAACGAAATCTACCGAAACGAAACGAAATGTACCGAAACGAAACGAAACCTACCGAAACGAAACGAAATCAAGACGAAACGAAACGAAAAAAACGAAACCTGTCAAAACGAAACAAACAGAACATATGGTCTATTTTTACTTCATATGAAATTTATATAGTTCAAGCACCACAGGCAATTGTTTCGCTTCAAGCTCATACATAGGCGTCGGAAGGAAATTGAAAAGGGGGGCTTAACCAACAAAAAAAAGTAAACCCCAATTTTCAATGCCTATATAATACATATCTTTGCAAAAAAGTGGGGGGGGGGGCTAACCCCCCACCCCCAACCCCGCTTCCGACGCCTATGTCATATTTTGTTAATATCTCACTGAATAATTTACCAACTTAAAAAAGACATCGTTCGCTTTGAGAGAATTTTTTCTTGTCAGTTAAATCGTTTTAGATGTCTCTGGTCGAGCTTCTTTATTGCAAACCACTCATTTCTTCCTCGAAAATTAACTGGATAGAATAGGACCGTATGTACGTAGAAAGGATACACAAGATTTCGGTTGGAGTTATATGTATAATTGAACGAATAAAACCAGACACCTCGGAATGGAATACTAAATACTCTAAGTCTCTGGTTTATCCTATGTTTTAAGACATTCGTAATACAAAAGAAAAGTGACTTTAATTCGACCCGTACATAAACGAGCCTTTACATGTTACACATCAATTTCGATAGATATGTTGTAATAAGGACTGAAAATAAGAATAAAATTCAAAAATTAGAAAATACTGCACATATTGAAATTATACGTGCATAGTACGCTCATGCATATTTGCAGCTTGCAAACGTAAATACATCATTAGACTGAGAAGGGAGCCTAATGTATCGGAAATTAAATTTTATATTACTGTAACAAGTGCTTGAACTATATCAATTTTATTTGAAGCAAAAAAAAGTCCACATGCAGTTACACATATATAATTATATACATGTACCTTGATTTGAAAAAAAACCCAAACATTTTGATAGTTTTGTTTCGTTTCGTTTCGGCGGGTTTCGGTCTGATTTCGTTTCGTTTCGTCTTGATTTCGTTTCGTTTCGGTAGGTTTCGTTTCGTTTCGGTACATTTCGTTTCGTTTCGGCAGTTTTCGTTTCGTTTCAGTTCGTTTCGTTTCGTTTCGTTTCTATTTCGTTTCGCACTTTACAGGTACCCCCTTTTTTCCTCTCATTAAACCATGAGTACATGTATATTCTAAATGTTCTCACCTTTTTATAAAATATATGTACTAGTACCTACCTTGAAGAAAAAAGTATTTTTAGAGACTTAAATCTTTTCCCCTAAAAGTAAATTTTCTTTCAGCTTAGATAAACTATGTATTTTTTTTTCAAACAAAGTTATAGATAATGCATTCATTTCTGTTTTATTTTTATTTATTTATTTATTTATTTGCCTTGCTTGTACAGTAATAGCTTAAAATAAAATGCAAAAGCGCCATAAATACGGTATCATAAATTGACCTCCGCGTTATCTGTAAACAGAAAGTTACTTCCAACATGAAAAAAATCCCATGCGTGAAATGTCTAGAAGAATCACAGAATCAACAAAGAATACTAATTAGTGGGGATGAAAGTCGTTAATTCATGGAAAGTCGACCATCTAGTATCATCTCAGAGAGAGATTTATTGACCATCAAAACAGAAGCAGACTATCTGATGGAATGCATTTTATATCATTGGATTGTGGACTGAGTTCGTGGACTTCGACAGTGTAAACATTAAACAGAGATGCAACTTATACATTGACAAAGATATTATCCAGGCGCATTGCGAATCCACCTATAATTGTATATTTTAAATGACATATGTACCACCACCATCAGAGAGAGAGAGAGAGAGAGAGACTCGTTTTGATATGAGGAGGTTTTTTTTAACAGATGATTAAGGTGATTTTCTTTTCATTAGATTTTGTTCTGCCAAATTCTACCCAGTATCAGAGACAGAGAGAAATGAAACAAATGTTGCTTCTTAATCATTGATACACAATTTTTTTTCCTTCTTTTATTTTCGTATTCAATTTATGATCCCTCTATATGACTGAATAAAAACGAAAACTATATTATAATTGAAATACAAATTTTGTTAATATAGACCGCAGTGCAAATTGTGACAGATTTGCCATGTGACCATTTCTAAAGAGAATAAGAGTCTTACGTACCAATGAGAGTTATCGCTCTTATCACAGAGTCAATAATCCTTAATACGGGTATTACAAAAAATCTTCCTTCCCTGCATGTTACATGTATATGATTATAAGTGTGTTTTACTGTAGTACCAGTATAATTTTTCTTGGAAAATTAAGGTTAACAAACCCTCTGCTCACTTATATGAAATTTTTCTTTAACTTTTATGATTTTCCAGAGGAAATGTATATATGCTGAATAAAATACAAACAATTATAGAATGTCTTGCGGAGCAAAGTTAGACAAAACATAAACTTGACAAATTTATAAAGGAATAATAGACATTTGTGTCATTAAAAGTTATCTCTCTTATCAGAGTATCAATGTACCGTAAGTCTTTTTTATATACAGCAAAATTCACTAATTTTTACACCTAAATTGAATGAATCGATACATGTACACTAGAAAACGGGCTTTGAAAAAAAATGATATTACCTTCCGCAAACTGAAATTTAATCAAATTTTACTTTTGCATTATTTGAACCAGATATGTAGTGAGAAAGCTCAGTAAGCTCAGTGTACATTACTGTGCATAGTTTTTGAGTGTGTTTTTGAAAAAAATTAAGCATGTGTATGTTTATGAACACGTGAGCACTTGACATATACCGAGATATGTTTACATGTATTTCCAAAATTAACTAAACAATGCAAAACATAATAACATTCAAAATATAATTTCCGTATCATTTTGCACCACACTTTGTTTTAATTAACCAAATGCAAAATTTATATTTATACATGTAATTGAGTTACAATATTTCCTGGCAGCAATACAAAACCCGGACATTTTTTCTTAAATAAGTCAGAATAAACATGATTTTAATTTATTTTTTAATTATCTGCTGAACATGTGTTCTGGTCAACACAAAGTATTATTACAAGACTTCTAAGCGAACTTAAATATTACTTATCCATTCCTAACTAAATCAGGCAAGTTCAGATTTTTTTTTTTTTTTTTAATTTTATTAATCATTGTTACATTTAGTTCTCAGTATTGTCAAGGAGTGATTTTGTGTATTTTACTTTTACTTTGATGTTTCAGCATCTGTATTGTATTTATCAAATTTGACATCTCTCCCCTCTCCGTCCCACAGTATCAATGACATTATTGTGAGTTATATGTTTAGCATTTCCTGTCCTGAGAATTCTGTGGAAATTTATGTCAACCATTCTTTCTTTTGATGTTACATTTGAGTTCCGTATTCTTTCATTGTTTAGGGGAAAGAGAGATGTGATGTGTGTATCAGAGTTCAGTCTTAGTTTTGATAGTTTAGCGAATAAATGTAACTTAGAATTCCCTGAATAAAAAGTGAAAACGAAAACATGTAGTGACGAGTAATATTTTGAAGGATATTTCATCATCGTCACAGTTGGTGGAGAATCCTATATCTCGTGGAATTCATAGAACATGGTCCTGAAAATGACTTCAGAAAATGCCGGTCACGAGACAACAGGCACTACAACAACTCGAACCAACTGAAGTGACCATAGATAGAGAAACATGTTACAACAGATACGAGCAGAGCGAACCTGAAAGTGAACCTGAAAGTACAAATATGGTTACTGAACTTAATGCTTCAATTCAAGAACTTATAGGTGAAAGACCAAGCAAACACAGAACCAAACAACTCAAAGAAGAATAGTGTGTTCAAACCTGAGAAAATTTCAGGACATGATGACATTAATCTGTGGATATCCCGTTTTAGAAGTTGGTCAAAAATTGCTGGGATTGCTACAGATGCAGAAGCAATATTTGACGCACTCAAGTTGCTAGTACCAGATACCGATGTCAATTGGCTGGAGAACCTTGAGTTTACAAATGCAACCGATTTGTATGAGCAAGTAGCAGACCACTTCAACAGCAAAACCCCAATATGGCTTCTGGAACAAACCCTTTGGAGTAGGGCTATGACAAAATCAGAAACTCTGGAAGACTATATTAAAGATATAGAGAAAGTTTGTACCAGACTGCAAAAGTCAGAACGAGAGAAGATGACGGCTTTCGTTAGAGGTCTGCCACCCAACATCAGGATCCATGTGGTGCAGAATAATCTACAAACTTGGGAGGAAACAACGAAGAGAGCCCGACTTGCACAAGAAGCAAGCTCCTTGGAAAATACGAGGCAATCTCCAAAGGATCTCGAGTCCATTGTAAATGTGCAAACAAAGTGCATTGAGGAATTAACGAAGGCCGTGGGTGCGCTTCAGGCACAGTCCACAGTGTGTCCGATAGGAGAGCCGGCGTCCAGAGATGCACATGTCCGGTGCCAGTTGTGTTTCAAGAAGGGCCACTCCGCACGCGAATGTCGAAATAATAACCGAAAACAAGTGCCGACAGATGTCCAGTGCTTTTATTGCCGTAAAACCGGTCATATCAAGCGACAATGTAGGAAATTCCGTGAAGATACGGCCAAGTTAAACGAGTGAGACCCAGTACGACCGGGGGTGTTACTGGGTCATGTGAAATTTC
>PRKT01000133.1:284393-304109 GCA_003671525.1 Saccostrea glomerata | reverse complement strand
GGCGGTACAGGATTTCCCGACTCCTTGCAATCTCAAGGAATTGAGAGCCTTTTTAGGTCTCTCGGGTTATTATAGGAAATTTATTTTTAATTACAGTAAAACTGCTTCACCGCTATATAAACTAACAAAGAAAGATGTTAGTTTTCACATGAATGAAAAGGCAATGGCTGCGTTTCAGTCATTGAAACGAAAACTCATAGAGCCTCCAATATTAGGCTTCCCTGACCTTGATCAACCTTTTCTCTTATATACTGATTGCAGCGCGGATTCTGTGGGCGCTGTCTTATCACAGGTGCAAGGCACGGTTGAAAAGGTCATTGCGTATGCTGGACGCACTTTGTCTCAAGCTGAGCGCAATTATGGAATTACAGAGCGCGAATGCTTGGCGTTAGTATTTGGGGTGAAACATTTCGATTGCTACTTACGCCATTCAAAATTTGAAGCAATTGTTGATCATTCCGCTTTAAAAATGGCTTTTTAGCCTCAAACAATCACGTGGTAGACTGGCCAGATGGATTGCCTTGTTACAATCCTATACCATGGAAATTACCTATAGGCCAGGTAAACTGCATAGTAATGCAGACGCTCTTAGCAGAAGAGCTTACAATGTTGACGAAAATGGTGTCGACAAAAGTACAGAATCTACACAAGCGGTCAAGGTGTCTGTCCTCAAGGACAATGACAAGAAAGGTAAACAAGCTAAAAGCTGTGAGAAACTCAACCAAACTTTGACTACTACAATCTCATTACAAGAGATTTCTAAACATCAGAAATCTGACCCAAAGATACAACCAATTTTTGAGTACATTTGTCAAGGTAAATTACCTAAAGGTAAAGAACGAGAAATTCTTCCTAAGCAAAATCAGTACTTTGTGTATAAAGACGTGCTTTACCACGTTTATACACAGAAAAAGGTCGAGACCTTAGCTGACCTCCCTGTCCAGTTAGTAATTCCACGCCCCCTTGTTCCTCTTATTTTGAAGGAAACACATGATTCACATCTGTCTGGGGGACACATGGGAATTGCACGGACAATTGCAAAAACCAAGGTCAAATATTTCTGGGAGGGCATGTACAGAGATATTGTAAATTGGGTCAATTCATGCGAAATGTGCTCTCAGCGAAAGCGACCTCAGACTCAAGTGCGAGCGCACTTAACATCTATGCCAATAAGTGAGCCATTTGAGCGAATTAGTACGGATATCTTGGGACCTCTGTCTGTCTGCAAGGGCAGTCACAACAAATATGTTCTTTTGTTTATTGACAATTTCACAAAGTTCATAGAATTGATACCAATTTCGGATATCAAAGCGACTACTGTGGCTCGTGAGTTTCTCAATAGAATTATTTGCAGACATGGGGTACCAAGATTTCTACATTCAGATCGGGGTACTCAATATTTATCAAATATTGTGAAAGAAACTTGCAAAATTCTCTGTGTACAAAAGACACAGACAACTTCTCTTCATCCTCAATGTAACGGACAATCAGAAAGAATGATGTCTGTTATTTTGAAAACTTTGTCGACAATTACTTGGGTGATGAGAAACACAATGAATGGGATAAATTAATACCCCTTGTGCAGCATGTGTACAACACGTCTCCATGCTTAGACTCTACTGAGCTAACTCCCTTCTTCCTAGCACACGGAAGACACCCTAAATCCTTCCTGGATTTAGATCTTGATATGCCGACAGACTTACAATCGTCCGCAATGGAATACATTGGTCCGTTATTAGAGAGACTCAAGAAGGCAAAAGAATTTGCCAAAGAAAAACTTAACGAAAGAAAAAAGCAAATGGTAAAAACATCTACTGAAAAAGCTAATCACCCACATTTCAGTGTAGGGGATACTGTGTATTTGTACAAACCTGTTGTGACCCCAGGGAATTGTGCCAAATTCCTAAGACCATGGGTGGGTCCCTATCTTGTATCAGAGAAAATTTCTCAGATACATGTAAAATTGCGCAGACTTTCCGATGGGAAGGCAATAAAGAATAGAGTCCATATTAACAGGTTAAAGAGGGGGGCCTTGCGGTTTGATGAGCTAAATGAAGCCCCTCCTGACAATTGATGCCATTGAACCTGCCATTCTAGGGGATGATGAAATCCCAGATCAAAATGATCAAACTGACATTGTGACTGAAAATGAAAAAGATGAACAGGTTTATGAAATTGAGAAAATTATCAAGAAAAGAAAAGTGAATGGAAAAGAACAGTATAGAGTGAAGTGGCTATCATTTGATAGCAAGTACCAATTCAATTCAATTTATTGACCAATTAAGGGCCCTCGTGGGGCAAAAAGAAAGTACATTGTTAAAATGTATATAATAATTATCATACACATGCAATACAATATACATATACATATGAGGGAAAGGGTTGCTTGATTGATAGGAAAGACATATACAAGTAGGGGAATACCCAAAATATTTTATATGTATAGTACATAAGAATTGTTTTATAGGTATATATACACTAATACAGTACATCATTCATCTATGCATACATTATTAAGTCATATTCCTAAAACTTATGGTAATGCTTTTTGTAAAAAATTTCCAAGAGAATTTAGTATATCTAATTCTTCACAATTTAGAATCCAGAATAATTTTTGTTTATCAGGCAATTCTGTAAAATGTTTTACTTTAGATGAGATCAGGTTAAATAGCTCCTCTCTTTCCTTTGTAAATTTGCTACAGTGAATAAGGAAATGTTTTTCATCTTCAATTTGATTAAGCATACAATTTTTACATATTCTTTCTGATCTGGGTGTGTTATTATATCTGCCCAATTCTATGAATAGCCTGTGTGCTGATACACGTAATCTGCAAATTGGCTTTCTGTATTCAGGTTTTAATAAAACTAGATATTTTTCCAGTCTAAAATTGTTCTTCAGAAATAAATAAGTGACAAGTTTGCCCTCTTTTAGTGTTTCATTTAAGTGTTGCCAATCAAGTGAGTATTTTTTATTCATGGATTGTTTCAATGACTTCATAAAATTACTCTTAGTATAGGACATTATGTTTGGGATATCAAGAATTTTTAATAATTTTTCTATTGAGGAGTACCAAGTTGTTTTTTGGGCAAAATGAAGTTCCTTACTACATATAAATGCATCTTTTAGTAAAGGAAAATCTGATTTTAAATTTTCTAATCTGTAGCAGTATTTAAGTAACCTGTTGATAATATCATAGTGTAAAGGATATCTACCTAGTTCTGAAAGAGAAGCATGGTTCATACTTTTCTTATTCAAACCTAATATGGTTTTACAGAACTTGATGTGTAAATTTTCTCCAGTAAAGTTTTTGTAGCATAGCTGCATCAAGACTTGATTAGATTGCTTTATTTTTGAATTATTCACATTAAATATTCCCCATATTTCTGAACCATAAAGTAATATAGGCTTAATTGTGTGATCAAAGACATTGAGGCTAGTGGATATCCCAGGATTTAAGCTAAGGAAGTCTTTTCGCAACTTGAAGAAAGCTTTAAGTCCCTTTTTGTATAACTCATTTTTTGCCATAGAGAAAGTCCCCGAGGCTGTGAAATAGATGCCTAGGTATTTATAACTAGATACACATTCAATATCAAAATTTTTGTAGTGAAATTTATGTTTAATTGTTCTCCCAGCTTTATTAAATATAATAATTTTTGTTTTATTAGAATTTACTTTCATACCCCAATCATCACAGTACTTTTCTAAAGAATTTAGTTTTTGCTGTAGTCCTTCAGGTGTTGATGAAAAAATTACTATATCATCTGCATACATCAAACAGTCTATACTTTTTGAGTGTAACATGACAGAGTCTATACAGTCTTGCAAATATGATGGCAAATCATTTATAAACATTTTAAATAAAGTTGGGCTCAAGTTATCTCCCTGACGAACACCTAATTTAATAGGGAATGAAGAAGTAAGAAGATTTCCATACTTGACACATGCTTCACTTTTCATGTACATATCATTAACAATGTTATAAAATTTATTTCCAACATTATGTTGCAGTAGTTTCAATTTCAAACCATTATGAACAACACTGTCAAATGCCTTATGAAAATCTACAAAACAGGCATAAAGTCTTCCTTCTTTTGTGTTACAATATTTATCGATAAGACATTTAACAATAAAACAATGATCTGAAGTTCTGGCATGTTTTGTGAATCCAGCCTGACAAGGGTGTATTAAATTGTTCTCCCTTAAGAAGTTATCCAATCTGGTGTTTAAAATATTATTAAAGAGTTTACCAAGATTACTTGTTATGGTAATTCCGCGATAATTATTTGGATCACAGGGATCATTTGATTTAAATATAGGGGTAATATATCCTTTTGCCCATGTCTCTGGGTAATGACCATATGAAAAACATAAGTTAAATAATTTCAGTAAACATGGTAATATTATTGTATGCCCACTTTTCAGCATTTCATTTGATATCAGATCTAGTCCTTTTGCTTTTTTATATTTCAATGAAGCAATAGCCGATGAAATTTCTTTTGCAGTTATTCTGTTGTCTAGCTTATTAAAGATGTTGTATGATTCCAGTTTTTCTATTAGTAAAGAGTCTAATTTTTTAAATCTGTTTTCAAAATTTTTATCAAATGTAGTATGTAAAGATTTAAAATGATTTATCCATTTGTTAGGTTCAACTGGATTGTTAGCAGGGTCCACTTTTTCTGCCCTTAAATCGTTTACTAGTTTCCAGTATTGTTTGGGGTCATTTATGCGTAGAGAGTCTAGTTTATTGATAATATCACTTCTAAATTTCCTGTATTTTGTTTTCCTTAGTTTATTGTACTCCCTGTATAACTTATAATAATGTCCTCTGATAACTGGGTCCTTGGGGAATTTGGAATAAAGTTTACCCTCAGCAACGACTTTCGCTCGCATTTTACTAAGGTCGGCATCAAACCATTTTTTATTTTTATATTTGTTATTTCTAGCCTTAAATTTTGGTTTTTTTAGAGACAAGTCAGCTGCTGATAAAATTATATTTTCAAATTCAGAAATTACCCCCGATATTTTATCCTTTGTACTTGTATCTGAATTGTTTAGGAAATTATAAATTTTTGCTTGAAATTCAGGTGAATTGAGAACTTCTTGAAATTTTATATTGGACTCTTCTGTCCAGGTATAATTGATGGGGGCTTTATACATAACTTCTTCTGGTCTTGGGGGAGATGAGTGTTGAAATTTAGCTAATATTTCCCATGATATCTTACAATGACAGTCTGATAGGATGGGGATGAAGTCAGACACTTTAAAATACAGTATTTGATTTGTAATTTTCTCAGATGTTAGTAAATAGTCAACTGTACTCTGACCTAAAGGATTGAAACATGTATAACGTCCAAAAATATCTCCCATGCACCTTCCGTTCATAATGCGCAATTGATTCTCTATACAAAATTCAAGCAACTCCTTCCCTCTTGCATCTAATACAGTATCATGATTCTGTCTTACCCTGGTGGTATTGTCTATCTTATATGAATCAAACAAAGGAAGGTATTTAGGAGTATCGTTAGTTATAACATCCAACTCTGTGGCAGTTCGAGCATTAAAATCACCACATATCATGACATCGCCTTTTTCTTTGTAATTCAAAAGATCTTTTTCAATTAATTCAAGAATGTCATAATGTAAATGTTTAGTGTACGATGAGTTGGCAGGGGGAAAATACAAAGCACACAAGTATAGGTCTGATTGTAGGTGGAAGTATTTCTTGTCAAATTTCAACCACTGATAATCTTTACATTCAGTGGGTAATATTTTGATATAATCCTTTAATTCTTTTTTCCTTAAAATTGCCAGACCTCCATAATACCTTCCATTTGATGATATATCTCTACACACAGGAAAATAGTTAAATTGTTCAATAAGCACAGGGGTATTATAACCAATATGAGTCTCTGCTAATATCACAATATCATATTCTTGTATTTCTTTGATAAAAGAGTGGTCAGTAAGTTTGTTTGTATTTTTAGTGTTTAAACCACCAATATTCCAGTAACAAAAATTGATTGAGTTTTTGTAAGTTAACATGATACTGAAAATGATCTATCGGCATTCCTTATTAGAATACCTTATAAGTTGTTATTAAACAATAGTAATGAAAAAAAAAAAAATATATTTATAACAAATGGTTTTGGTACAATGGTCTCACTTTTAAAATGTGAGACAAGAAAATGAAAAAAGAAAAGAAAAATCTGAACAAACACTGAAAAATTTCTACGCTTAGTCTAACTAGGTTTAATAATTATAGATTGCTAAGAGGTTTAGGCGCAGTTGTCTAAAAAAAAGGGGCTAGATAGTTTAGTAGTAGTATCCCCTTCCGCCTCTTTTGCCCCCATTACCAGTATTTCTGCCATAGTACATGTAATCAGCTTGGTTTGTTCCCCACCGTTGTGTTTTGGGGTTTGACGAATTCGGTTGGACCTGTTTGATTCCGAGTGATGAGTGTAGTGAGTTCTTCAAATTTGATGCCAACATTGATGTACCCTGGTCTGAAAGATGGTACTTGTCTGGTTTAAGAACGTGATTATTACTGTGCCATAGATTGGCATTTTCACTGATCAGCACATCCTTTCTAGGTTGAGATATATAATTTCTTTTAATTAGCCCGTCGAGAATTTCCGAGTTTATTCTGTGTATCTCATCGTCCATTCTTGGAGTTGTGAGGGAGACTATGGTCTTTGTGTTGTTCCATTTCAATGAGATAATGTTGGTGATTTTTTCAAGTTTCTCTACGCATTTTTCTGGTGTGTGTTCCTTGATGTCATTGGTAAATGGGTGTAGTAAAACAACATCTGGTTGGGTTTCACACATTTCAATCTTTGTTGTTGTTTCATCAAGTGTGTAGGCGATAGCTTTCTTAATTTCTACATATTGTGATAACTTATCAGGTTTTATTCCACTGATATTTGATGTTCCAATTAATAATGCTGTAGGTTTTCTTGTAGTTTCCTTGTAGGCTTTACCGTCATTTTTTGGGGTTGCATTGACATCACTTGGGGTATCTTCTTTCTGACCGAAACAGCCAAAACTGCTAGAGAGCTGGGATTTAAGAGAGAGGTTTTCCTCGAAATGGGAATCACACTTGGCTGATAATAGTTTATAGTCTGACATTAGCTTTTCATATTCGCTTTTTTGTTGACAAAGCTTCTCTCGCAAGTTTTCGTTATCTTCCTCGAGCGATTTGATGGTTGACTCCATTTTGGTATGAATGGACTCTTTTTTCATTTTTTCAGATTCTACTTGGGATTGTAATTTGGATATTTCAATAGCCGTCTCAAACTTCTCTGTTTGTAACTGTTTAACATTGTCCTGCAACTTTCTGATTTCAGACTGAGTATCATTTTGTCGTTCTTTTTTCTTTACATTTTCATTTAACTGTTGAATTGCGTGAAGTTGTTGTTTCAAGTTGTCAATAACAGGGCGTATCGAGGTTTCAATAGCCTTACAAAGACTATTTCCAAGTTGTTGTAAAAGACTTGATTGTGAACTGTTCATGCAAGAAAGAGCATCTGTAAATGCGTCTTGTAGTAGGGCAATGTCTTTAGACATGTTAGAGTTTGGTAAAGTATTGTTCTCAGTTTTAGATTTAGGGGTTGTGTGGCTTTTGTCAACTGAAATCTGCACATTAACTGTCTCATTGTTATTCATGTCGTCATGACTTTTCTTAGCTGTTTCGCTGTCAACTTGCACTGTGCTCGATGTTTCACACTTCTTTACTTCTGTGTCGGAATCTGAGTCATCTCCAAAATTACAAATGGAGTTCACCAGCATCTTAAGTACTGGAAAGTCTCGTGTTGTGAATGTATCCTTGCTAAGACCTTGAGCCTGTATAACCCCTGTGTTTATAAATACCGTAATCTTGTACAACAGCTGATCGTGTTTTACTAGGTCAATACAAATGGTTTTGTTGTCCTCGTTTGACCAATCGTTTGGTTCGTCATACCAATTAACTGTAAATGTGTCAGTTTTGCCGTAGTGCTCATAATAAAGTATTTGCAACGCCCTAATCCAAGGGTCTAGGCGTTGATGTTTGATTCTAAATGCGACCATCCTGGCATGAGCTTCGTAGAAATCTGGGTCAATGTGTTCATGTTGCAATTGCTTTGCCTTTGCACCAGATGGTTTTTTGAACTGAGTTGGTAGACAAGATTTCGGATAATCTTTGTAAATGTTACTCACAGACAGATCTAGCTGATCTACAGTTAATGTAAAGGGCAAGTCCCCATTTTTGTTGACAATTTCAGCGCGGGAAGCATTCATGCTTGTCATCGTGTGTATATATAGCCAGTTCCAACGATGATACGAATTTTTTGGCCTATATTATGATAATCTGTGCCAGTTCTCTTACTTGTGTTACCTTATGTATTCAGGTAATGGTTGAAACGATGTCGGAAGGGATATTTTTCTTCCTTACCAATTTACTACGTGTAGCGCCATTACACCGGAAGTCAGTTATTTATATTCATGGGTAGATTTTGACGATTTAACGCCAGATTGTCAAACATTTGTCAGGAAAACGAACATTCCTTTGTTTAAAAAACGGCGTTAATTCAGCATGGTAGCTTAGTGTATTCTTAGTTGTAGTCTCTGTATTTTTTCAAATATATTTTTTTTCTCATTTTACTTGAGAGGACTACATTTTATTTTTCACAGTGCATATTCAAAACCACGAAGGATTTTCATATTTTCTTGTTCTCAAGTAAACACGTGAAATCAGTTTTTATAAGTTTGCGCATAAATGTGGAATATTTCTTATTTTAATTTTTGTGTGTTTTGCATGTACTATATCCATATGTTTATGATGTACCCAGTAGATTTGTCAGTTTATTGTAAAACCACAGGTCATGATTCACGTTTCTAAGAAATACATGTTAATACCCAGTTTTATAATCAATTACAATTTCGAAGTCGACTACATATTTCTATTTTCCCTTTTGTTAATTCATGATTATGTATACATGTATCACCTGTGCAGTAGTAAAATAATGGAAGAATTGCATTGTTTTATAATTAATTTTTCTTACATGGATCTTTAATGCTGGTCATTATTATGATTTGTTTATGTGAATTAATTTCAATGTTACTGAATTTTGGTACCCTTCGGTTTCATTGTGTATAGAACAATGTTTTTCTTGTTTTTACTTTTACATTATTTTTTTTCACCATTGTAGCAATTAGTTAAATACAGAAAATGTAGTGGAAACATTTTTAATTGAGCCGAGGGTAATGTCAAGGAGTAATTTTGTGTATTTTACTTTTACTTTGATGTTTCAGCATCTGTGTTGTATTTTTCAAATTTGACATCTCTTCCCCTCCGTCCCACAGTATCAATGACAGTATTGTGAGTTATATGTTTAGAGTAGAGATAAAAGCTTGAGCATTTCCTGTCCTGAGAATTCTGTGGAAATTTATGTCAACCATTCTTTCTTTTGATGTTACATTTGAGTTCCGTATTCTTTCATTGGTTATCTTTATTAATGTGGGCGGAGTTTAGGGGAAAGAGTTGAGATGTGAGTTGTGTATCATAGAAAACATGTAGTGACGAGTAGTATTTTGAAGGATATTTTCCCATCGTCACAGTATCTGAACACAACGTGAGTACTTGTGACATAAATATAGTTATATGCATTGCCAAAATTAACGAAACATTTATAATTTCCGTAAAATTTTACACACTTTGTTTTTATTAGCCAAATGCAATTTTTATATAAGCATGGTAAGTGCGATATTTCCTGACAGCAATAGAAACCAGGACATTTAATTCTGAAATAAGCCAGAAAACGCACGATTTTAATTTATTTTTTTAATTATCTGCGGAAATGTGTTCTGGTCAACTCAAAGTCTTGTTACAAGATTTCTAAGCGAACTTACATATTACTTCTCCATTCCTACATGTATCACTAAATCAGGCAAGTTCAGAATTTTATCTTTTCAGAAATCATATCATATTATATCATAATCATATAATTTTGTTCTCTTTAAGAATATGGTCTTCTAGTATTTAACACGCATTCTCTGTAAGCACCAACGAATTTACTAAAGGGCTTGGAAACGACATGTCTCGGATTTTGATGAAATTTTTACCATAGGTGTGTCTTGGTACAAAACTAGTAAATATGGTGTCGGAAGTTCCACACGTGCACTTGGTTGCCATGGAGACGGATCCATTGAATTCGGCCATTTTTGGCCCAGTTTGACTAAATGAAAACATGAAAATTGAGGAAATGTAAATGAATATTAATCGGTATCTAATACACTCTAACAAAAATCATTAGATCATATGATAACATGACCTTTTAAGGTACACAGAGCATATGATCGTTTATTCTAGAAATATTCTTCCTGTAAGAAAAATGTCATTCAAACTGACATGGTTTCTAAAAATTTGAAAAATGGGGAAATTGGAATTTTTTGAGATCTTTGAGGCTAAATAAGAAAAATTGTCCGCGGAAATTTCCCAAATCTTACATGGGTTATCATACTTGGGAATAAGTAGTGTCATTTCATGAAAAAACATAAGTGGGCTTTTGCTCCTATTTTTAGTAACATTTATCTATAAATAGATATATTTTAGAAAAATGTGAAAAATCAAATTTTGGCAAAGTTTAAATTGTCATTAATGCATAATTAGAACGTATGTTGTAAAATTTGAAATTTTAATGACAAGAGCTGGACACAACTAGCTGTTATGGACAACGGTTGAGGGGAATTCCCATTTCTATTTTTAGTAACAGGTGGCTAAATATAGATATGTCTCTGAATATTAGGAAAAATGGCATTTTTGTTCTAATTGGAAGCTTCATAAAAAAAGTCCTAACAAAAATAAAGCTTTCTACAATATGCTTTCAGAATGTACATGTGTTTGAACAATAATTGCCACAATATTGAGGATGGACTATGTCTCATTTAATGGCAACAATGGTCTAAAAATAGATTACTCGAATAATTTGAGAAAATGTAGATTATTGCACCCTTTCAGGCTCTTTTTAGATGTAGTTGCTGCATAATTGGGAAATATTTTGTAAAATTTTAGATGTTAATTACAAGATCTGGATACCACTAGGTGGTATGGATAATTGTTGAACGGAATTCCCATTTCTATTTTTAGTATCAGGTGGCTAAATATAGAGATGTCTCTGAATATTAGGAAAAATGGCATTTTCGTTCTTATTGGAAGCTTCATATAAAAAGTCCTAACAAATATAAAGCTTTCTACAATATGCTCTCAGAATGTACATGTGTTTGTACAATAATTTCCACAATATTGAGGATGAACTCTTCTTTCATTTCATATCAACAATGGTCTAAAAAAGATTATTCGAATAATCAAGAAAATGTAGATTATTGCACCTTTTCAAGCACAATTTAGATGTAATTGCTGCATAATTAGGAAATATTTTGTAAAATTTGAGATGTTAATGTCAAGATCTGGACATCACTAGCTGGCCAGGTATGAATAATGGTTGAGGGGAATTCCCATTTCTATTTTTAGTATCATGTGGCTAAATATAGAGATGTCTGAATACTAGAAAAAATGGCATTTTTGTTCTAATTGGAAGCTTTATATAAAAAGTCCTAACAAATATAAAGCTTTCGACAATATGCTTTCAGAATGCACATGTTTGTACAATAATGCTACAATATTGAGGATGGATTCTTCCTTCATTTTAAAGCAACAATGGTCTAAACATAGACTACTCGAATAATTGAGAAAATGTAGAATATTGCACCTTTTTTAGGCACTACAGATGCCATTGCTGCTTAATTAGGAAGTATATTGTAAAATTTGAGATGTTAATGACAAAAGCTGAACACCATTAGTCGGTGTGGACAATGGTTGAGGGGGTTTCCCAATTCTATTTTTAGTATCAAATGGCGAAATATAGATTTGTCTCTAAATATTAGGAAAAAATGGCAGTTTTTTGCTAATTTGAATCTTCCTAGAAAATGCCTTAAATATAAAGCTTTCTACAATATGCCTTCGAATTGAACACTTGTTTGTACAGGAATTGCTACAATATTTAGGACTGACCCTTTTTTTTATACCAACAATGGTCTTAAAAGATTCCTAGAATAATCGAGAAAATATGGGTTATTGTACCTTTTCAGGCAATGTTGGAAAGTAAAATCAATGTTATACCGTTAGTCTGGAAATTTTTGCTATAGATAAATTTTTAGCAAGTTTGCGAGTTCATTGCATTCGCAGAAATATTTTTCTTAAAAATAAATTACAAATAAGAAAATGTTAACAAAGCAGTGGTTATTCGCAAAATTTTGATACGTAAAAATTAATAAACACCATTTTGACCTGAATTCTCAAAATAAAATCGACGTAAAAAGAAGATGGGCGGATAAGGCGGGCAGAATGCCTATAGCGTCAGATATTAAGAAATCACATTTGATATATAAATTGAGTATTTAAATTTACATCTCATCATTGAAATTTATGAAATTATGAGAAAAAAAACATTTTCTGAGAAAAAATAAATCTCTTTAAAAAATTTCATTCGTAAAAATATTCCATGGTATTCATGGGATTCGAACCCCAGCAATAAAATACCGATGTATCAGACTGCTTTGAGACTAACGCGCTAACCACTATGCTACATGGCTTATGTGGTGTAATGGCATTTAAATAATGTTTATGATATGACCCTTGACTTAATGGACTTGAAGTATTTCTCGGAAAGATGCGAATGTTTTGTAATAAAAGTGTATATTTAAGGTATAGTGGGTCTTCCCTCCATTTTTTTGTAAACCCAAAAATATGTATTTTATCGCAAACTTTTAGGATTATCTTTCAAAAAAATGGAGCGAAGACCCACTCACATTGAAAAATTTTGTTAAAGTATGAAAAAATGATCGTTTTTGTTCTTTTAAGTCTGTGTACGGTTTTTCATAGGCAAATATTTTCAATTTTTGTGAGATTTCTGTAAATTATAGAGATTTTACATTAAGTATACTTTAATATAAGATGAAATATGAAATAAAATTTGGATATAATTGACATTAAATTTTTTCACTTCTTGTCTGTCGCGCTATAGGCATTTTGCCCGCCTTATACGCCCATCTTCTTTCCAGATTTACAGTAGATGTTGTGTGACTGAAAAATAATTCCAATCTATTTAGTGAAATGCACACTATCTGAACGTGGGGCTCTCTTTTCTATTTATAGCACATCCACTTATGTGTAGCAACTTCTCAGTAGAAGAAGAAAAATGACAAAGGATTAAAGGAGCTTTATTGATAACATATTTACGAAATATACTGCTGTATTCAACATGTTCAATATGTCATGAGTATAATAAAGTTTTCCTAGTAAAATAATCATGTGACTGATAAGTATAAACTATATGTAATATCGGTAGTTACCGTTAACTAGCAAGCATAAAAACAATGATGATATTCAGTTCTACTTATATTTGAAATATGCGAAATCAATGAGGACTTCCAGTTCTATTTATAGAAACAAAGAACAATACAAAATATTTAAAGCTCTATATTTTTCTAATATAGGAAAGTGATATAGGAAATTAAAATTCACTCTCTCTGAATCATAAGAATTCCCTGCAGTAAAAATACACAAATCGTTTTTCTTATATGACCTCCTAAATGCTAATTGTGACGTCATTAACTTGTGTATTTTCCCGTATTTTCTTAAAAAGTTGCAGAAAACATCAATTTTCAGTGGAATATTTTCTTTCAGAAGACATACTCTGCCACTCTCGCCCAGAGAGATTTTTAGATAACCGATATGTAATTTTTCATAGCAGTTTACATAATCCAAAAATTAAAGAGGGCGGCGGTGGCTAAAGGAAAATCAGCACAGAAATGAGTCATTTTGCGGCTTTTCTGCATTAAACTTAAAAGTGTACCAAATTAATGACGTCATATATCCTGAAAGACCCCCCTTCGTGTCATATTCTTTAATGATCTATCATATTCATCTACTCAATGATTGTTAAAGCCAATTTCACAAGTTTTTAAGAACATTAAATTTTTAGGGCACAATAAAGCTCAAACCGTACCTTCTTATAAAAGAGACCAGAGGGCATCAACAGTCATGAGAGTAACCCTATAACAGATCAGTGAAATGGCATTTCAACAATGTCTTGTTATTAGAGATTAGATTCCCTAGTTTCTCCTCTTGTTTAAAGAGAAAATCCCTATGGTTGGTACATGTATAAACAAAAACCCTTAGATACTCTGTGACAATTTTGACAAAAAATGACAAAAGGCTCTTGAAATATGGTGACTATCAAAAAAAAAATGCAGACCACAGAAACTGCCATATAGAATACGTTCTTTGAGTCTTCGTCTAAAAAAATTAAAAGTCTTTGGACAAAATAAACTTGTAGATGAAAATACAGGTACATTGTCAAAGACTAGAATTAGGACAATCAGGAATTTTTTTACAGAACAATTGAAAAGATTTTTAAAGTTTTCCTATAAATGGCATAAATATCTATATTTTGCCACGTGATACTAGAAATAGTAATAGAAACCCCCTCAACTTTTGTCCACACTAGCTAGTTGTGGCCAGCTTCTGTCATTAACATCTCAAATTTAACAATATACTTCCTAATTATGCAGCTATGACATCTAAAATGTGCCAGAAAAAGTGTAATAATGTACATTTTCTCGATTATTCCAGGAGTCTATTTTTAGACCATTGTTGCTTTAAAAAGAAACAAGAGTTCATCCTCAATATTGTAGAAATTATTGTACAAACAAGTGTTCATTCTGTTGGCATATTGTAGAAAGCATTATATTTATAAAGACATTTTGTACGAAGATTGTACGAAGATTCAAATTAGCATAAAACTGCAATTTTCCCTAATATTAAGAGTACTTCATATCTATATTACGCCACGATACTAAAAATAGAAATGTGAAACCCCCTCAACCATTATCCCTACCTGCTAAATGTTGTCATTAACATCAAAAATTTTACAATATACTTCTTATGTAATCAGCAATGACATCTATAAAGTGCTTAAAAGGTGCAGTGATCTACATTTTCTCAATTATTCGAATAATCTATTTTTAGACCATTGTTGGTATGAAATGAAACAAGAGTTCATCCTCAATATTGTGGAAATTATTGTACAAACACATGTACATTCTGAAAACATATTGTAGAAAGCTTTATATTTGTTAGGACTTTTTATATGAAGCTTCCAATTAGAACAAAAATGCCATTTTTCCTAATATTCAGAGAGATGTCTATATTCAGCCACCTGATACTAAAAATATCAAAAGGGGAATTCCCCTCAACAATTATCCAAACCAGCTAGAGGTATCCAGATCTTGTCATTAACATCTTAAATTTTACAAAATATTTCCTAATTATGCAGCAACTACATCTTTAAGTGCCTGAAAGGGTGCAATAAGCTACATTTTCTCAAATTATTCGAGTAATCTATTTCTAGACCGTTGTTGCCATAAAATGAAACGAGTCCATGCTCAATATTGTAGCAATTTTTGTGCAAACACAAGTACATTCTGAAAGCATTTTGTAGAAAGCTTTATATTTGTTAGGACTTTTTATATGAAGCTTCCAATTAGAACAAAAATGCCATTTTTTCTAATATTCAGAGACATCTCTGTATTTAGCCACCTGATACTAAAAATAAAAATGGGAATTCCCCTCATCTTTTATCCATACCTGCTAGTGGTATCCAGATCCTGTCATTTGCATCTAAAATTTTACAAAATATTTCCTAATTATGCAGCAACTACATCTAAAAATTGCCTGAAAAGGTGCAATAATCTACATTTTCTTAATTATTCGAGTAATCTATTTTTAGATCATTGTTGCCATTAAATTAAAGAAGAGTCCATCCTCAATATTGAAGCAATTTTTGAACAAACACATGTACATTCTGAAAGCATATTGTAGAAAGCTTTATATTTGTTAGGACTTTTTATATGAAGCTTCCAATTAGAACAAAAATGCCATTTTTCCTAATATTCAGAGACATCTCTATATATAGCCACCTGTTACTAAAAATAGAAATGGGAATTCCCCTCAACCGTTGTCCATACCTGCTAGTGGTGTCCAGCTCTTGTCATTAAAATTTAAAATTTTACAACATACGTTCTAATTATGCATTAATGACAATTTAAACTTTGCCAAAATTTGATTTTTCACATTTTTCTAAAATATATCTATTTACAGATACATGTTACTAAAAATAGGAGCAAAAGCCCACTTATGTTTTTTCATGAAATGACACTACTTATTCCCAAGTATAATAACACATATAAGATTTTGGAAATTTCCGCGGACAATTTTTCTTATTTAGCCTCAAAGATCTCAAAAAATTCCAATTTCCCCATTTTTCAAATTTTTAGAAACCATGTCAGTTTGCATGACCTTTTTCTCACAGGAGGAATATTTCTAGAATAAACGTTTATATGCCCTGTGTACCTTAAAAGGTCATGTTATCATATGATCCAATGATTTTTGTTAGAGTGTATTAGATACTAATGGATATTCATTTACATTTCCTCAATTTTCATGTTTTCATTTAGTCAAAATGGGCCACCTGATGAATAATACTTTTCTGATATATTTTAGACGACTTATCCACTTTGGTATATCCAAGTTGAATTCCTAAATGTTGCATTAAAATAATGTGTAAAAAGTAAGTCGATAAAATTAAATATCGCAGAAATTAGTGCAATATAACATATATGAAGATTTCGCTTAGACGACTCGATTTAATCAAAGAGCAAAATTCAACAAAATTAGAACGCCTTGTAACATCAGATTTATTAATAAGTATTGTATTGAATCGATGAGTATGAGCTTTTTTAAGGACCCGATCCACTCTTTGAAAACTGTAGCTACGGGCCCGATTTTCATTCTCCGAAATTGATTTAATTTTTTTTAAATCTAAAATTAAACACTGTCGCAAAGATTTTTTTTCTCGGAATTTATTAAAATAGATAAGCAGTTTTTACAGTGTTATAATTGTTTATATATTGTTTATATTTTTGCTTTTTAAATGTACTAAAAGAACAATTTCATGATACATGTATATGTTTGTATAAATTATAGCATAAATCTTAATTTATAAAAAAAAAAATTCAAAGGACGATTAGGGGGAAATTGTGCCTGTGACACTAACAAATGTGCTTGTGTGTTATCATTAGAAAGAAAGAGGACAAAATGCAAATTATTTCGTTCATTTTATCAATCTACACATCATATTAAAAAATACATAACAGTATGTGCAGACGTACGCTCTATTTTTTCCAATTGAATATTATCAAATAAAATATACAACTTTCTCCTTAATTTTGAATTTTTGATAGTTTGAGATCATATTTAATAATGCATGACATCACATCAGACGAAAATATTTGATGCATATATTTCTGCATATGTTCTCCAAGATAAGAACATTATTAAAGATTTCTTTATCATAGTTTGAATAGTACAAGTATTACCATATGTAGTGACTGTCCTTTGAAGCAACATTCATGAGATTTATTCATTTTTTTTTTAATTTAGTAAATGTAAAAATACGCAGTCTTTATCTTATGATAACTAATTTTATTGGCTCACGACTAATGAAGACCCTGGCAATCTTAGATCACTTGTTAGTATAATGTACTTTTTTCCCAGTTTCTTGCCTTTGACTATAATTTTATTATAACATATACAATACATTTATGTATATTGAGTATATCTCTTACATACATTTTTATTAATTGCTCTAATTATCATGAATGTTCCATAAATTGGATCCTCCTCCTTCTTTTGTTTGTAAATCTTTTTTGCTCCTTCAGTGGCCCAAATTGGACTGATAAAATCTTGTATAAATCTTATGTTACATGTCGTTCAAATTTTGTTGAATTTTGCTCTTTGATTAAATCGAGACGTCGAAGCGAAATCTTCATATATAGTATATTGCACTAATTTCTGCGATATTTAATTTAAGCGGCATAATGTTTACACATTATTTTAGTGCGACATTTAGGAATTCTTCTTGGACATATCAAAGTGTATGAGTCGTCCAAAAGATGTTAGAAAAGTATTATTCATCAGAGATTGTTGTCATAACTAAATCGCCAAACCTTGAAGTAATTCTATTTGGTAACATTTTTATATCATCAAATCGTGTTCTAAAACAACAACACGAGGCGGTTATACGTTTCCGTACGAATTAGTTATCTCGTTAAAACGAGTTAATTTTTCTCGTTATAACGAGTTAAAAACTGTTCTTAAGTTGATATATCTAAGTAATAGGAAGTATGGCATACAAAACCGAGTCGATCAAGTTTGTTTAAAGTGTGTATGATAAATATTTCATTGAAAAACAGCAGACTAGTTTTGTTTTTTTCAATGGGTTGTGTCTGTGATTGTAGTTTGTTTATTTATAAATGATGCAGTCGTTATAACGAGAAAACTAAATCGTTATAACAAGATAATTAACTCGTTATAACGAGATAATTAACTCGTTATAACGAGATAATTAACTCGTTATAACGAGATAACTAATTCGTACGGAAACGTATAACCGCCTCGTGTTGTTGTTTTAGAACGCGAAATCATGATATAAAAATGTTGCCAAATACAATTACTTCAGGGTTTGGCGATTTCATTCTGACAACAATCTCTGATGAACGCTACTTTTCTACAATGTTTTAGACGACTTATACGTTTTGATGTATCCAAGTTGAATTCCTACATGTCGCACATAAAATAATGTGTAAACATTATGTAGCTAAAACTAGATATCGCAGACATTAGTGCAATATAACATAAATGAAGACTTTGCTTAGACGACTTGATTTAATCCAAGAGAAAAATTCAACAAAATTCAATGAACTTATAACATCAAATTTATACAAGTTACAAGATTTTATCAGTCCAATTTGGGCCCTTGGAGGAGCAATAACAAAAAATTACAACCAAAAGGAGGAGGGTCCTATTGATAGAACCTACATGATCTTATATATAAAGAGAGCAGTTAATAAAAATGTACTAGTAGATAAGAGATATACTGAATATACATACATGTATTGTATATGTGTTATAATAACATTATAAAGTCAAAGGCAAGAATCTGGGAAAAAAGTACATATTTGCATTTCAAAATATCCTCAATTAAGGTAGATTACCAAGGAATCTAGCAATTGATTTAAGGATGTCAGCGTCTTAATCAGTCATGAGCCAATAAAAATTATTATCATAAGATAGAGACTAAAAAAATTTACATTTAATTTTACAAATATTTAAAAGTTCAAGATGAGGACATACAAGGAGAAAATGATTTTCATCCTAAATATAACGTATTGCACTGAATTGATGTCTGATTTAAATAAAATAATTTAAATAGTTATAGGATATCTTGCATGCGCTTCTCTAGATAATAAAACTTATGAATGTTGCTTCAAAGGACAGTCAATATATTTGGTAATACTTGTCCACTATCCAATGCATGCAAACTATGATAACGATATCTTTAATCATGTTCTTAGCTTGGAGAACATATGCAAACATATAAGCATTCAATATTTTCGTTTGATGTGATGTCATGCATTAAATATTCCTTCACGATACATGTGTTTTAAAATTATGTGTTGAATGATAAAATGAATGAAATAATTTGCATTTTGTCCTCTTTCTTTTTAAAGATAACACACAAGATCATTAGTTAGTGTCACAGACACAATTTTCCCCCAAT
>PRKT01000133.1:256687-269838 GCA_003671525.1 Saccostrea glomerata | reverse complement strand
GGGGGGGGGGGGTACATAGTCTGAAAATAAATTAATGCTTTAAAAATCTGCTCTTTGGTATTAATCAACCATTTTATGACAACATTTTCAAAATTTTGAAATACCGGTATGTGGTTCCTTTAGGGTGAGGTACACAAATGGGTATAAAATGGAAGTGCATTTTCTTTTTGTTACTCTGATCTACCTCTGGGTATTAAGTAAATAGAGTAAGCTAAGTTAATAATTATGATAAGCAATGGTGCCTCTTTCAAAATTGTGGATTGTGAATTGAATTTCATGGCCTCTGGTTTAAAACACAAACCAAATTTAATTGTTTGAAAGTTGTTACACAATACTCAGGTGACCTATAAGGCCCGTGGGCCTCTTGTTTTCTAAGCGATCTAAAGGCCTGTGCTGCGGAAGGGAGAAATTGGGCCTATTTGACATTTGCGGATGTATAACAAAACTTCATTTCCGGCCAGTAATTCGTACTTCTGATTGATGAGGCTAAGAATTGGATTGTTTTCGGGGGTTCGGGAGTTTACAATACTAATGAGGTGTCATCTTGATAAAAAGTTTGATGTAACGATAAGCAAAATAGAACATTTTGACCTATTTCTGTCTTCAAATCGCTTAGTGTATTATAATGCGCTCCATGACACCTACTTGGTAATAATATGTGGTACTTCAGAATTCTCGACTAAATCTCAAGCAACACCCATTCTTCAACAACGATGACATTCTCCTTCTACATGTACTTAATAAAAAATTATATAAAATTGTGATCTAAAACGATAAAATCAAGCTTTCGGGTTTGAAGACCAAAAATTTTGCTCCATAGCACCAACCGCAAAAATTAGTTTAAGACTTAGGGCTCTGCATATTTGTGAACAGCAAACATTGCATTTTGATGCAGATTTACACCTTTTAATCCATTAACCCTATTCCAAGTCCCCCTATGGGGGTCCTTTTATGATTTCGAAGACTATGTCTAGCACTTTACATATGTCTGAGGATCATGAGTTATAAATTACAGAAGAGCCATATGTCCCTTTCTTCTCCCAGACTTAGGACAATTAATTGTAAGATCTATTAATTTCCCTTTCATCATAGCATGATTGCTGCGTTTTGTGACTTCTTGCATATAAGCATAATGAACATACGTGCATAATGAAAACGTATTGCAACTGCATATGTGTTAGGAGGGGTAAATCATAGTATCTAGTAGCTAACAAGGTTTGTAATGTCTTGATTTGACGGAGAAAACCGAGGAAATGTGAAAAATTAAGTTGTCCTTACGTTAAGAAAACTTATGAGTTAAAATTTTAATTAATAATAGTTAAATAGCAAATGTTTAATTAACATTTTCTTAAAATTAGTTAAAAAAGAGAGCATCAGTGGAAGCGCTTAATTCAGCACTGATACGGTAACGGTGCTGAAAAATGATTATTACAAGAGCTGGAAGTATTCCATTCTATAATCATAGTTATCTGCAAAATATATTTGTTCTATAAAACCAATTAAGAATCCCAGGATTTCTTATGTAAAATGCCTTTTAAAATTAACTGAGATATGCGAAACTTCAACATTTAAGGATATTTCTCAGGTCATCGGCATTTAAGTGTTGAAAATACAAGTTCAGTCGATCTGATAAAGTCTACATTTTTCATGCTAATGAAGCACATGTGTGATATGTTAATTAAATTCAAATTCTGACAAGTTAGCTCTAATAACTTGCTTATTAAGATAAATGCATGTAAATGAACTAATATGCATGATTATAGTCATTTATATAACGCCCGTGTGTATTGATCTACGCAAGCGCATGGGGATAATTAAATCAAGGGGAATTTATTAATGATTAAAAAAATGTGGAATTGTAGTAGAGACATTTTCCCAAGCTATTTCAACCATACACTTAAGTGTCATTTGAAAGGGCTGCATCAGAAACAAATGGCAAGCGAATAGTCTGCCATGGGGTCTTTTTTTTATAAAGACGGTAATCAAAGACTTTATCAGACATTCTCTTAGACCAACATTTAACCAATTTATTTTGATGCACCCCCATCATCGAAGACTCGAGGGGTATGGTTTTTGTCCTATCCCTCCGTCTGTCTGTCTGTTTATCTGTCAGTCTGTGCGCAAAAAAAACTTTAACCTTGCCCATACTTTTGACTGCGTGGGGCTATGACTTTCATATTTCACAGGTGTATTTCTTTTTGCAAGACCTTTCTTTGGCTACTCCCAAGATTGACATCTTGACCTTGGAGTTTGACCTACTTTCACCAAAAATACCAAATATTAACCTTGACCATAACTTTTGAACAGTTAGTGCTAGGGTTCTCATATATACTTCACATGTGTATTGATTGTGACAAGACCTTTCAATTAGTATAAAAAACTATAAATATTAACCTTGGCCCTAGAGTTTGACCCACTTTGGCCATAAATTTTCAATCATTAGTACTAAAAATTTCATATTTCACAGGTGTATTTCTTGTGAAAAGACCCTCCTCTTGATATCAACAAGTTTGACCTTTTGAACTTAACTTTGGAGTTTGACTTCCATTGAGAAACTTCGATCTTCCCATCAAGGTTTTACAAACACACCTTTTTTAGACAAGGGGGGGGGGGGTTTACCCTTGCTTGTTTTCGCTTTGTTTGTAGTTTTTGCCACTTATTAAAATGAAGAATATGTAAAGAAAAAATTAACTTCTCAATACTTGATAAACTACTGTTATTAATCATCGACATTTTAATCTAGATTTTCAATTGATCAATGTATTGGCCGTAAGTGGACCCAGTAAGCTTTTAGGCACTTGGATTAGCGAAAGTGAATAATTATTTGCCTCGTTTGTCCTCTTTATTAACGAGTAAACATTTTATTATGAATAAAACCTGGAAATATCGATTCAAATAATCCTTCACAATTTGTAAAACAAAAATTCCTTCGTCGATGTAAAACATTTTACTCGCGAGTTGATCTTTTATTAGCCCCGTCTTTCATGATCAATGTGTATTAAAGAAGCATTAAACATGCCTCCATTTCGACGCTTTGTTTCTGAATGGTGAAAATAAGTGAACTCCGATCAATGCGTGAAACAGCGAAGTTAACTTAAAGGTTTGATTCTCTGTAGATATTCAAAGTAAATCATAACTACCAAGATATAAAGATGTGTACAAAATGCTCTTCATCCGTGGTTTTGGTCAGCGTACTAATTTCAACATTTAAATTCACCAAAATAGAAACGTCGAAACAAACAGACCTACACAAATACGTATAAGAAAAGTTTGAGCTTACAAGAAAATGTATATTTTCTAAGACTCGTTAATTCTTTCCGACTCAATTCTATAATATTACAGGTATCTAGCGACTGACATGTCCGTCTGTCTATCCGTCTGTATACATGCAGTCAGAGTTTTTAGACCAACCAAACATCCCTCCCCCCGCTCACTCTCTCACACACACCCTCACACACACAAAACACAATCATTTCAATGCTTAATGTTTTTACAAAGTTGCGACACATCTTGATTTTTGAAAACTATTTTAAACGAGGAACCGTGTCTGCAGTATATTACATATTAATATTGTAATTAACAAACACTCCTGAATTTGACAGTATACATCCTCAATGAGATCGCTTTCCCGATAAAACATGGTATATTCTGCATTATTTATGAACAATGAGAGAAATAAATAGGGAAGAATAAAAATCAACAGACCCCGCCGGTCTAAAGAATGAGAAAAGATTGAGCTTGACCAACGATAAAATTACAGGCATCATACTTGAAGTGTTTGAATCCAGAATAAAATAAAACAAAAAATCAAAACATAAAATTAATTAAAATTTAATGAATCATTTCTAAATTAATAAAGACCTTGTATTAAAATGCAATATGGACCTAGCATTTAAAATTCCATATTAAATGCATTGTAGCTGGACTTGCAAAGTTCCCAACAAATATACACTGATGCTTTCACACAAGAGAGCAACTTCATAGAATGCAGTCGCGATACCATACTAGAACTTTAAACTTTTGAATAAAAAGCAGTAACATGCATGAAATTAACAAGGAAATTGCACGCTTAATATTTCATATCGTCGGTGAGTTAATTCATCATGGTCCTCTGAACTATTCAGAATATATGAAAAATTAACACTTTTTTTGAAACTTTGATCAACAATGACGAATTTAAAAAAAAATTAAGCATAAATAGAAAGAAGAAAACGTGATAAACGACTCACTTTGAAGTGCCTCCTGTTTTTAATCTATGTCTCCTGGGATTTTCTATATGTACTTTCCACCCAAATATATGTTTTTATCTGGAAATAAAAAGAGGGGAAAAAGTTATTTTGCGGCCACACAACGATCTAACCATGTAAGACATTAATTATCGCGTAATCAAATATTTTCTGGCACGCTATGTTTGTTTTAATAAATTAATCTAGCAAAAGGGGCGTGCGATAAAGCGACCAGTTGATGTGATATGCAGGGCATATATCTATAATCTCGCGTGCGTTCGATTTCCATATCAACAATGGACTCAATGGTTTTCTTTATATATTTTCTTTTCTTGCCACTCTGGGCATATAAAATAGATTTTTGGACTTCGATGAATTAGGCTTTATCATTCTATGTAGAAATTTAACGATTAATACTATGCATTGAATTTGTTATACTCCATCCTGAACCCGACCCCCCCCCCCCTTTTTGAGAAGGGGCTATTTTTTCATTTTTGTTTTCATACAATGTCATTTATTTTTTATTTTAAAAAGATTTTAGGGAAAAAGGCGAGATTCCAGTACTACTATATAGTATACGATACGACTTTATTTATAGTGTTAGATGAATCGGAAAAAAACAAAGTTCTTTCGTTGTGAAACAAAACTGGTAATCTAATCTTTGATAGAAACGTTAAGGTTATCGATGTCTTTTAAGGTCACTTTACATTAAGGGGTAGTCATGATTTTAATGTGGTTAAACGGTTTGGCAACATTCGCATAAGAGCTCTGGTGATAGTGCATTTAATACTGACATTTATTAAGGCACTAAAATTCGCCGGGAGAAAAACTATTCTTTTTATGTTCACTTTTCCCAGAATTTACATTCTTTCACGGATGAAGTTGGTAGCTTTGTCTATAAGAATAGAGTACTTCGTTATCGTCGCTGGCTCATTCTCTATATCTTCCTATATCCATCCAGAACATTCATATTATAGTATAGCTGCAGAACTGTAGCTCTCCGAAAAAAAATTATATTGATGGACCGGAGAGCTACAGAGCCACTCATTGCAGAAACTGTATATTTATACAGACCAGAGAGCTACAGTTCTGCAGCTAATTAAAGTACAACCTCCAAATGTAGAGTTTTAAAAAAAACAAGATTTGTTTGTGAAACTCTGTGCCCCCGGCGGCAACAAAGTTCGAAAAAGCATATAGGACAAAACCAAGGTTACAAGGTTCTTGGCCATGGTGTCATTTGAAAGAATTTAATTAGTGGAGAATATATACCAAATATGAAGTCTCTAACTCCTATGTTTCAAAAGTTATAGAGAAAGTTCGAAAAAGCTATTTTTAGCATATGGGTCACAGTCAAGGTCACAAGGTCATTGACCTTTGTGTCATTTTAAAAAGCTGCATTAGTTAAATATGCACACCAAATATGAAGTCTTTATCTTTCATGGTTCAAAAGTAATGGCGAAGGTTAAAGTTGACAACAAACAGACAGACAAACAGATAAATAGACAAACAGACAAGACAAAAACAATATAAGTCCTAGATCTATCGACCCCGGCGCATAAAAAACACTGTTCATATCATGACAGAAATAAAGTTTGGTACTTGTTTAACGGCAAGTGATACAAGTCTATTTGTTGTTTGACGTCCCTCTCGAAATTTTTCATTCATATGGAGACTCCACCACTTGCCGGTGAAGAGCTGCGAATTTTGTCCTTTACACCGCACCAGTTAGGGCAGTTGAGCAGTTAGGGACACCGCATCTACTGGGACACAGGACCTTGGTTTATACGGTCGTTCTCGAATGACTTGTTTCCACCGTATGGGATTCGAACCCGCGACTCAAAGGATCAACTCCTTACACCGCAACTCTAGACCTCTTACCACTACGCCACGCGGGCGCAAAGGGGAGACAAGTGATATTTTGTTCATAATTAAAATGGAAGGCACGTTGTATAGGTTTTACAAAATTCATAAGATGACAACTACAGCATGTGATCGTAATCGCTTCCTAAATTAAACCCCGGTCAAAGGTCAGGATCGATATTGATTCTTGTAACAAATGCTAAATATCATTATATTATACCAATGCATAGTTATATTTGTAGATATAAGGTTATAGTTGGTAAAACGTTCATTAAATCCAACCCACATGACACATTGATCTAAAATCTTAAAACAACTGTGGGTGCATGGAACCATATTTAAAATGCAAAAAAAAAGTTTCAAACGCGCCAAATAAGTTCAGTTACTAGATCTAATTCAATTGAATTCTCATTCCAATAAAATCATATTTGGAACAAACACTGACAATCTGCAAATCCAGTTCTACGATATCTTCTTAATGAGAATGTGTTTGTATGAAATAGCTTCTGTGCATGTAAAAACGATATATGTTTCTAGATCTATTACCAAACAACACGCTGAAGGATATAGAAGAAATCAAAAGGTAAACGGCCATATATTTAACAAATACTTCTCCTGCCTAAAATCTTCTCAGTTCGTGTTGATAGACATTTTCCACTCATAAGATGTGCCTCATTTCTGGGAAGTTATGTTAATGGCGATTTTAAGAGGATGAAGGGGGTGAAAGATAACTTTAGCGGCCTTTTGTTGCATATTCATCACCTTTGCCGTGATAATTATCTAACATCGCTCCTGTTGATCTAAGCGAACTGGAAGATGGGTTAATTATCATTTAACAAGGTGTGTCGCTTCTGGTGCAATCACGCTGCGCCATACTCTTTCTTTTCCCCAATTTTCCTTTTTTCCAAAACTTCTCCTCCAGAGTATATAAATCTGTATATTCACCATACTGTGAAGCAGGCAAAGTTTCATTTAGTACTGACAATCAATTTTTGATAAGAAGGCACCTTTTCCTATTTCATGTAAAGAATGTATTACCCAAGCACTTGTCAGCTCTACTGAAGTTAGACAAACAAGAAAATTTAAAGAATTGTGGTCCCCCGCTTTCGTTGTCTTAGTGGATGGGATGCCGTTATTTATGGCATATTGTGTCCAATATGAATGCTCTATCATGTGTCATTCAAAAGAAATCACCAAAATTATCTTTTTCAATTAAGTCAAACAAAGAAGGTCATGCAAGGTCAATAAGTAAAAAATCATAGCATGATCAGAAACATCTTGTTACAGCTTACTGAGTATGTCAAATATGAAAGCAATATCTCTTTCTCATTCAAAAATTATGACTTAGGAAATATTACATATTTGAAAAGAAGGTCAAACTTCAAGGCCGAGGTCACATGGTAAAGAAAAAGTATGCAAAACTTTAAAGTCAAGGTCACGGTGTCAAAAACTATAGTATATTTGGAAAGATCTTGCCACAGGTAATGTACATGTGAAATATGAAATCCGTATCTCTTCTCATTCAAGAGTAATGATCAAGGTCAAGGTTTATGTGACAGACGGGCAGATTGAGAGACAAATGAAACCCCCCGGCTTTCGAGAGAGCGGGGGAAAAAAGGTGAAGATAAAGAAAAGTGATCGATCTTAAAAAAAAAAATCTACAAACAGTACAATTTTCAACAAATGAACTTTTTGAAAAGAAAGACCAGTATATTTTTTAACAGTACTATCCCGCCTATCTAATAAGAAAGAACTCCAAATCTTGATGTATCTTTATCAGCAAGTAGACGGAAATCCGTAGTCAAACTTAGCATTTAAAAAGGCCTTACAATTGTCACGAACTATTTCAGTCAAAATACGACCCAAGATAGACTGTATTTGCTAGCAAGGTCAACCTTAAACGAGTTGAAATCCCTTTAACATAAACATGTTTGTCAGTAGCCTATGTCGATTTAAAGAATTGGTCTCACTCAGAGCATGTCCGTGTGTATCAAATAAGTTGGGAGATTTAAACACAAATAAGCCGTGATGGTCGACCTGATGTCCAAAGACTGCAAATTATCCCACGCTTCCAACGGCCATCAATTCCCTGACATACCCAGCGAACTGGACAGTGGTTCCTAAAAAAATGTTTCTATTGTTTGGCCTTTTGGGGGAATGGGAAAACTCAATGTTACTCTGTGCTGCAAATTTATAAACAAAGTCAATCTCACAAATTGAAGCCATCGTCTGAAGCCGCGGTGAGGAGTTCGAACTATAGATCTCTCCCAAATGGGAGAGGATCGTACATTTTGTTCGTGGTTTTCGAAGATGAATTATCGTATGTTTGAACTGGTTTCATGAAGATATTTTCTCTTTGTAAAATTGTAAATTAATCTACTAATTCAATAAATATGAACTTGGAGCAAATTGAGTGAATTTGCTAATTTTAAAATTGGCCAATAAGGGGAAGGTCATTGTGTGTTAAATATAGACGTGTATATGGTACTTCTATGATCATTATTTCGATTACGTAACGAAACGATGATAAAAATCAAATATTTTTCTGGCTGAAACAAAAGACCTTTACGTTTCTTTGATGTAACGTTACATTTCCCGCCTCCCTATACTCTGTCGCGTAATGAAATATTAATAACCCTATATATATAAATTATATTATATATCATATCTTTACCTATCCCTTCCGCGTGTACTTTGTGAATTACCATGGGATATATCAACAATATGCCTGGCATTTTCCATTTCGGAACATATCACATAAAACATACAGACAAGAATAACGTAAATATTTCATCGATTATAGTCCCCCGTGTGCGGATGAATTTGGATAAATATGTATTGTGATATACAATTCACAATTAGTGTAATGATCACTAATCGGGTGTGGGGGGTTCTATAACTTACTCTTCCTAACAAGGCAATATATCTTCCATTGATTTTTGGGGGGAGAAGTTGGATCATTAGGCCCTCTCATATAGGACTAAAAATGTGTGTTTATCCTTAATGTTTACTGCGATTTATAATGGCATCAAGATAACGAACGCGCGCCACGGCTGTGTTCGATTGACAATTTGTAGAGTGCAGGAAGAATATGTAGTTTACTAATGATCCTGAAATCTAATGACTTATTAGCGTATCTTTTAACATATTTCCTCTTTTGAAAGCATTCGTGTACAAAAGATCTTTAAGGACAAGCAAATTTAACAATGGCATGGAAAAAGTACACATTGTCAAGTCATTGTTTACATTTCTGCTAACAAGGTACTTTTTGCAAAGCTGTCAAATTTGACTTATACCTCAAAGAGAAAGAAAATATGATCTGAGAAGTCTGTATAATGAGTTATAAAACTATAACGAATGCATCGATTTCAAGGCAGGAAACGAATATAAAGTCATAAAGGAATAAAATAAAGACCATATGTTGCGAATCCGCGTACATGGCGGAAACAGAGGGATCAGTATGCCCAGGTAGTGTCCCTCCTTTAAGGCGTCCTAACAATAGAATAGTCAAAAAAGTTTCATCATTTACAGAATGTAACATCTGGTAGATTTTTATGTCAAGACGGACTTTAGTTGTCTTTTGAATCTATATTAGCATATAAAAAAACTCCATTTCAAAAACTTCAAAACATACCGGGGTATAACTTCCAGTTTTTAAAAACTAAATAACAGCAATAACACAAATATACGTTATTTTTCTAAAATAAACTAGTACTCTTTCAAATAAATTAGAACTTTATAACAATTTTCTCTCGGAAATAACATTATTCTTGCGCTGTAGCTTTTAAGAGCTTTTTTAAGACTATATTGATCTCCTTTAGAAGAAGAGCTCCATATAAAGATATACAAAAATGATCAAATTTTAAAACTGAAATGAAATGTATGACATTTTTCTTTGCTAAATGATAGTTGACAGCTTAAGATATCATATCTAAAAAAGAAGTTATATCTGATGGTTAATTTGTTGACCCCAGCCACCTTAAAGTAAAATATATGACGGAGAATAAGTATCATTTCTTAAATTATTTTTGTATTCAAAAGTAAACTATTCATTGTGATTTAAAGCTAAAAGAGACCGAAAGCATTAATTGTTTAACACTAGTATTCTATCTCCATTACGGCTCTTTTAAAATTCTCTTAAATTACCCAGATATACAAAGAAAAGTACATCAATCAAGTGAAATACTTTTCACGAAAAAAAAGCAAATGTAATTTATTTAATCTCTCAAATTGAATAAACAGCGGATGACCTCATTTTTCTATTATTTCCTTGGAGCCAACAATTTAAACAAATTAAACTCTACCTCTGTACAATTTATTTCTAAGTGTGTGGTGTTTTTTCGTTTTCGTCGAAAATAAATTCAAGCACTGTTTAATTCTCTGGGATAGCATTTTTTTGTTAGCGTATTTTTCTAGCCACATAAATTGTATTTATGTTTCTAAACGCGAAAGATCTAAAATGAAAAAAATAGAAAGTAAAGACAAGTTGAGTTTATTTTGGGGGTGAACTGCAATAAGAAAATGGTTTTGTTACGTTTTTTGTTACCAAAGAAACGCACAAAGAAAATGAAGAATGTTGTCTAGCAAGAAAACAGAAACATTTTTTTAAACAGAAAAATCTTGGCTTTTGCGGAGGTAGGCTATCTATTTTCTGTGGCGACTATTTTAAATGACTTAATGAAGCATAATCAAATCACCACTGGACATAGGCGTTACTAAACAAGCTTGTTCCGGGAAACGATGAATGTTAAAATGTATGTTTCGTTTGAAGATGTCAGATTTCCCAGGCGATGTGTCGGTAAATTAGACGATTTAGGATGAAAGCGAACATGGCGATAGCGTCTAATAACGTTGTCTATTTCATTGATTAAAGCGATAAGGACACCCAGAGTCAAGTATAACTGTACATATTTATTTTGGTAATTTGATAAAATATGTATCAAAGGGGCAATTTTAATTAATTTAAGATACTACATCATTTATGATATTTTCGATGTTTTTATGGAATTAGTTATTTTAATTCCTATAAAATTTATTTACTAATGTAAACGAATTCATTTCAGTGAAAAGATATTTTTATATATATATATATTATAGACAATCATTTCATAAGGAATATAACTTACATTTAAATGTTTTAAAATAAAGTTATGATATTATTTGATTTGATTTAGTTTTAAAAATGAATTAATAATTAATTATTCATTTTAAAAACTAAATTATTAAATACTCTAACCTACCTTCATTAGTTCATTATCGAATACACATCCTTAAAAAGGTATCATTATCCTATGATTAAACACAGCAAATATCAAAATATCTTCCAATGAAGACTACATAGACATGTATATTCTCTAAACAGAGTACATGTATATTTTATCTTCGGAACTCCTCGGGGTTCTCAACATGATTGGGCCTCGCCGTCAATGGGTTAGTATAGTCACTCTCAGGAAAACCATCTGCCAGAGAATGAAGATGTTAATAGCTGTAGTATTTAATTTTTTCTCTGCATGCCGTATACATGTTTGTGTTTATCGTTTTTGTTTGCTTGAGTGTAGGGGGTGCGAACTCTCTACACATCTGTCACCGGTAAACCTGAGCTATTCGAAGTTCAAACAAACTCTTTCCGATTCTCCACGGTAAATGATTTTTTACCATAAATATTCCAAAATTTCTCGATTATCGATATAAATCACTTACACCGTACTTGGACAACTTGTATTATATGTCGTTGATATTTATAAGTCGATCTCTTGTTTTTATTTGATAAAGATTTACAATCGTCCAGCGTCGTAAGAAGTTTCTCTCAACAAATGCACACAAAGCAAAGTGACACCTCCCAATAAATTCCCGTATGTAAATATGGATAACACCTTCTTGTGGAATACAGTAATCAAATCTATTGGCTTTCCTGGGATTTCACTAATCAGGATTGTCTAAAGACAATATAGGGGAGTCAGCGGTCGAATAGATGTTATTTGAATCTTCGTAATAATATTGGTCGAAATGAACCAATCACAATTTCATCAGCTGATGGGTGATTCTCCAATCGACCACGTTCTTTTTTTGTTTGAAAAAAAAGGTAAAGTCAAATGATTTGAAAAACTTGTGTCAACATATTTTTGTGAATGTAGTATTAATAGATTATTTTTGTATTTTAGTTTAGAGGGACTTTAATCTTATTGAGAAAAATATCCACTATACTGTAGTATTAGAAATCAGAATAAGATGAAATTCTGGATACTTTTTTTTTGTATAATCAATCATTTTAACAATTAACGATAATTTATAAGTTACAAAGTGAATTTTTTTTATTAAATGCATCTTTTTAAATTATCTCTGAAATAATTTACCAGATTTCAGTTGACTGTTGAATAATCGGATCATAAATTAATTATTTGCTTTTTAATTTTGCTTTCAATTTGCCCCCCCCCCCCATCGAAACAGAAAACAGCTATTAACACAAAATAAGCCAAAGATTTACAACAAGTAGTTTCACCATTCAACGACGATAAACAGCGTGCTTTAATTTATCATCTATCGAATATGAAGAGAATGTGAAGAAATCTTCTGATAATTATTATGAAAGTCATGAACGACATGATCACTCCTCGACGACTTCTAAGACTCCGGCAATCCCACTTAATGTGGATGAAACAGATGCCCGGATCAAATAGTAGGACTAGCAGTAATACGCTTCGAACATTACCGGGGTCGTTTACGACATTGGAAACTTACCAGCACACACCATGAGAGGCAATTAACTGCAAATTAGGAATTTCTTCTATACTACCTGTATTTTGTTTGAAGTTGATAATTAGAGTTCATAGTTCTAATTACGAATGGATGTAAGGTAATGTGCATCAAATATAACATGCACTTCTGGAGTTGTTAAGGCTAATTAAAAAAAAAAATTTTGGTGATCGAGTAGGTATGGCAGCTTTTCCGGAATCAACAATGTGCAAGAATGCTCCTTTTAAAAACTCGTGAATCTATCAAGACTGCTAATAAAATCTAAACTATGTAATACTGAATATGAATCTTGAGTTGAAGGGGGGGGGGGGG
>PRKT01000133.1:214467-243739 GCA_003671525.1 Saccostrea glomerata | reverse complement strand
AGTAGCATTTTGAAAGAATTTCACAGAAATTTCTATTTTTAGTAACCATGGCAACACCGTTCATCGAAATCAAAAACCGATACACAGAATTATGTATCTTAGTGTAGTCTACTTGTGTGCCAAGTTATATTGAAATTAGACCAAAACTGTAGGAGGAGTAGCATTTTGAAAAATTGTTTACAGACAGACGGACAGACAGACGGACGGACGCCGGACGCATTACTATCGCATAAGCTCTTCTGGTCTCTGACCAGTAGAGCTAAAAATTAACATTTAGAAAAATATGTCAAAAGTTCATGGTCAAGGTCACAATATCAAAAATCAGTGTATTTAGAAAGATCTTGTCACATGCAATACACAGGTTTAATATGAAAGCGCTATCTTGTGACAAAGGTTTTTTTTATGGCCAAGGGGTTAAAGTTTTTGAAAAGTAGGTCAAACTTTGAGGTCATGAGGTCAAAATCATAGTGTACTTAGGAAGGTCGTGTGACAGGTTATAAACAAGTTTAATATGAAAGCCCTATCTCTTCTCATTCAAAAGTTATGGCCAATTTTAAGTAATATTTTATTTTCTAAGTAGGTCAAACTTCCAGGTCAAGGGTAACCAGTGTATTTAAAAGGGTCTCATCACAGGTAATACACATGTGTAATATGAAAGCCCTATCTCTACTCTTTTAAAAGTTATAGCCAATTTACAGTCATGTTTAATTCTTTTTAAAAGTAGGTCCAACTTCAAGGTAAAGGGGTTTTAAAAAATCATACTGTATTTAGAAAGTTCTTGTCACAGACAAATGCCCCTGGACATGCATGCATTGAAAATGAACAGAAACTGCAGATAATTAACTAACTAACAAATAACTTAAATGTGGTCATTGTGACCTCGTTTTCAAATCGTGACCTCCTTCCTAACAAAATATTCAAGATACATATAACATAAAAACAATAAGAGCTATGCATGGTCATATGATGTCCCTTTGACATGCTTCAGGATTTACCAAGTCTCAGTCTCGGTGTACAAGCACAAACTACCAGTATTTCTATCACTTGGTAAGCACAATTTCTTCAGGGAATACCTATGGGCATAAAGAATGGTCCCTCAAACTTTAAAAGATAAGTACTAGTTTTTGAACTAAATAAACCAACACAAAAATGCCACAAAAGATAAGTTTTTGTTTTATTTTTTTTTAAGAAAAGAAAAAAATGAAGATTGATTTTTTTTTTGTCGACAACAGTTACACATAGCAGTCAGGCATGTTATACTCTCTGACTAAACATCTCCCAATTCCATACACACACTCTTCTTTTTTTAAAATGTAATATTTTGTTCCTGGTCAGATTATATATAGAGCTATACAATACAAATCACAGTTTTTATTATCCTTCCCATTTCTTGTTAAATATGCTCAAACACCAATAGTTCAGTCACAAATGTGTATAAATCAAAATGTCAGGCATTTACAATACAAACATATCTATATGAAACCATTTATTTTCTCTTGTTTTTAATCAAATCTGAGACTAAAAACGAGAATAAGACATGGGTTTGTAAAAAAAAACAAAAAAAAAAAAACAACATACATGTATTACTGAAACAAGTTTTCTAATTTGTTTATAGAATTAATTCAGGTGCAATGAAGTATGGATGGATCAACAGACAGACAAAGTGAATCATTCATTAAGTATTTTCCTGAGGACTCAGAGAAAAAATTAGATCATATCAAGAATTTGTAGGATTTTTTTTTATATATATATATATATTCAAATTAATTTTTTTCTTGCTCAAGATGCATCATAATAAAACTAGTGTTGATAAATATCATCCCAAATTCCCCCGAAAATGAAAAGAAGAAAAAATCGTACACCGGAAAACAAAGTAATGGGATAAAATACATACTACATGTCTAGTAACACATGCACTGCAATGAAATAGGGTGAGTGGAGATTTACAAGGAACAAATGAGATCACTAGATGCTCTTGTTAGAACTGTGAAATAATAAAGTGTACATTTATATGTAAGTCTTCCATATTAGCACTGATACATGTAAATATGGCCCATTAGTTTCAACAAAATTACAGAAATACAGATAAATTATTCATTTTAAGATAACACAATTTATATAATATATGTATAAAAGAAAATCAGTTTTTCAAATCTATTTACCCATACACAAGTGACTTCAAGTTGCCACAAATCACTTTCTAACCAGAACTTGAATTTTAAAAACAAACAAACAAAAAAAAATCTCGATATTCAATCTTATATTATCACCCAATCATTTCATTTGTACCTTTTTACATACAATAATGAATTCACACTACAATAGAAGATATTTCAAAATAACTATTAAACACCTTCCCCTACTGCAAGCATGGCCCTCAAATCGGGCGACATATTTATAAAAGAACAAAAGCTTGTTCTGCGATATGCATACTAATTACAATAAATTAAATGTGCAGAAATGAAGGTGGTCAAATGTTTACCCATGTCCATGCAATATTTTCTTTCAAAACCAATTGTCATTTACACATAAATCTTTGAATCAATAGAATCAAATTGCCAAATATACCCAATATTGTAATTTTTTTTTCCACATAAGAATTTTATTCAGTATTACTTTGTGGAGAGATATTTACTGCACCACAGTTTAAAGCTACAGTGTACATAAAATTACAGGGGAAAAAATCTGAAAAATTCTATCGAAAGATGTATATCCTCAAGATATTGCAAGTTATATGTTGCTGACAGAAAAGTTGCTATGAAATCACATCAGTAAATGAAGTCTGTATTATGTTTATTGGCACAAAACGTTACAATCATCTCCAACAGTTGTTCACAAACTAAAAGCAGATTGTGCAGTTACCTATGGAACAAAGATTTTTAACTTCACACATCTTATTTTTGAAGCAGAACATAAACAATTTTCTCTATTGTACCATGGAAAAGGAAAATGCATTTTTCCCTCAATTACATCCTAATAAATATACAGTATAGCAATAAAATTTTCCCATTGTTCTTGTGTACCCTTAAAATGAACTTGCTACAATCCAGTGAAATGACCCAATTGTCAAGCATTCCAGAGTAATTTCCCTTTGATAGAGTTAGCATGACTTTAATGATCTATGATATGGAATGCATTTGTGTCTATTATAGGAAAACTTAATGACCAATTTTACTTCAAATTCCATGAGTTTCTCAAGAAACAAACACAGAATGAGAAATCATTTTTTCTTTCTTTAAATAACAAAATCATCATTTGTTGGGCCTCTATAGGCACATGCACTCAATCTGCTGCAATAGCCAGACTTCCAACTTTTTTCATGTACGGAACCGATAAGTATTGTAACTTAAAATAGCATTAACTTATAGGTAATCATCCGAAATAATTGATTTAAAAAAAATTGCCTTCTGTTGCCAATTTTTCTTACAATTTTATTTATAATTTTTGATTATTGATTTAAATTTTGCTTTCACTAAGCAGATATTGTTGAAAAAAACCCACTATCATCACCAGAGTTAGGCTATTGTTCACATTTCTTCCTTTTTATAACAATTGAAAACATACATCAACAAATCAGTAACCATAGTAACACAATATTTAAAATACAAAGATGACCAGAATCTATCACAGATTTCTTGCTTAAGAATAAGTGAATATACACAGGGAATAAGTGAGAGAAAAAAATCTATGGGGTGTGTTTCTGGAATGCAACATTTCTCTTTTATTCGTCTTTTTCTTTTCTCTTTACTGTTTTTTTTTTTTAAAAAGACATCTTGATCATACACCAAATACATGTATATACTTGAGGCCAGATTAAAGAGAAAAAAAAAAAACATAAAATTTTTTTTTTGATAATCTTCAACAAGTCCTATGACACACAAGTACATCAGATTGCAGAATATTCCTGCGATTTAATGTTTCATTTCAGAGGGAACAATACATTGTTGTCATTCAGGAACAACTTAAAACAGCTTTGGCATCTAACAACTGATCCAATCATCGTCACAATCCTTGCATTCTACATCTCTTTCGATGACAACCACACAATTTACAAAGAAACTAGTGGGGGAAGGGGGGAGGAGAAAAAAAGTTATAAAATAACTTACATGTGCATAGTTTATTCAGAATTATACCAAAAATAATGGCCGATAAACTCTACAAGGAAAAAAAAAAAGGAAAAGGGGGAGGGGGCGTGTCCTATCACAGTGCTTTATAATAGATGTGTTTCCTGTCTATATCCACCAATGGTGAAGGCCTCAACACAACAATAATCTCGGAAATTTTACCCATGATACACTGCAAGTCAACTTTAAATCAGAACAGATGATCCATGAATTGGACATTTCTGAATAGCGATAAATAACAATTTTTTTTTTTAATCCCCTTTCTGCTAATATCCATTAACCTAATGCTTTTACTCTTCGCCATGTGAACTACCTAATCTTTAAAAAAATATTTCTACAACCAAACAACTTGAACATAATACATATATAAGTACACCATAAAAATATCATGTATATAGATCCCATGTACATTTATAAATATGTATAATTGATAACTGTTTCTTTCATAAACCTGGGCGTCTACAGATTAAAAATTAATAATACTCGGACATTTCCCACCCACGAACTTACACAAACAAACACACAACGCACACACAAAAAGACATAGCTACATGATTGACTTGCAGTATTCCAGGTTCACAGTTTTTTTTTTGTCACCTCCATTTTGTTTGTTGCATTATGGTCCTCAGTATGGCATTACTATATATATTGTGTCTCAGTTAGCACTCTGACTCTCCGCGGAGGTAGACAGATAGTCTTCACTGCGTTTGTGAGACTCCAAGGCCCTTATCATGCTGATGTCGTGTGGTAGTTCGGATTTTCGACGAAGTAGCGGCTTTTCTTTCCCTTTTTTCTTCGTCATCTGGAAAAAAGAAAATTGTTTTATTTAGAAAATGTTGAGCAATGCAAAACACATTTAAACATTAAGCAAGTACATGTATATATTAAAAAATTATACAAGAACATCTTTCTTACACTATTTTACAAATTTGTATCTTCATTACAAAAACAAATTTACAATTCCTAAGAATATTACTACATCAAAGCACATTTTGCTTGGTAAAGTGACCAACACAATGTTGATCTATTTAAACACAGTGGGCAGAATCACACATCAACTATCACAGTGCAACAGATAATGACTATATCCCTATGCTACCAATCGATACAAGGATGCAGTTATACCAAACTTAAAAACAGAAAAAGATTCATTTCAGAATTTCTTGTTTCTCCCATATGCTACCCTCCCACCCCACCCCCAGCAATAAATTATCTTTTAAGGGACCCTCATTGCCATTTTTTTAAATCACGATTTTGACCAAGAAATTATTTGCTACATATTTGAATATATTAGTTATCTAAATTACATGCGAACAAACAAATTCAATGAACTCATGTCTAATCTGTAAATCAACATTAATGTAAATTTTCCAACTAGCTAACATTATAAGCAAATCCTTGAATTTATTCTTGCACTTTTTTTTCATTAATCTAGATAGGGAAAAAAAATACAATTTTAGAACATGCATAACCCAGCTTCAGTAAAAAACTATAACAAAAGAATCAAATTTCTACAAAGATAAACAAAGATTTCTGACCAGATTTTTAAACTAAGACTTTCCATCTAAGAAGTTGCATTTAATTCAGAAAATAAGCTCATACAAATGATACATTCACAAAGTATTCTTAATTCATGCTAAATACTTTTTTGGCTATATAAATATTTTGGCATTCCGCAAGAAACAATCTTCAATCTCTCTCTTCTGTGAGTTACAAAAGCTGTGCCTGAGTGAATTTACTTGGAAATCAAGATGTTATACAAAAAAAGATAATTAGTTGGTCTTGATGCAGCAGATATGTTCAGCCATGTTCTGTTTGAAGACTTGTTTAATACAATATTTTCTTGAAGACCAATGAAGCATGTTTAAAAGCCACTCTTTGAATGGTGCATTCTGTACTTTTCATTGTAAACTTTTCATTGGCTTAGGGATAAAGCTAATAAGTAATAGGCAATGCAGTTGGCATAAAGGTCAGCAGATTAATATATAACCTACATTGTGTACATGTTTGTTTATGTGTAGACCCCCCTTCTTCATTGAATACAGTGGAGCCTCCTTTATTCGGATGCTTTGGTTCCTAGTCAATTTGTTCGGATATGTGAAGCATCCGGATACCTGAATCACCAGTTAAACAGGACAAAATAACATTTAAAAATTCTGTCACGACGAAAAATCGTCTGGATACTGAAGCATCAGGATATCTAAAGGTCCACTGCATTATAAAATGCAAGCTGAGGAATCAATCTTTCAGGTTGAGGTCTTGGGATATCACAGTAATGAGAAAAGAGACACAAAGTGCACACACAGATCTTCATATAGCAATAGGCCCATGGGCCACAAAGCTCACCTCAATCAACACGGCCTTGCTGTTTTTCATAAACGTGGACCCACCCCCACAGGGCATAATTATTAATATGACTGATGAAGACATGCATTTCTTTACACGATTTCTTTCCATAAAAGATGTTTTCCCCTTTTACTCTTATATTAAACTACTACAATGGCACCACCCTTCCCCAAAAGGTTCCTGATATGAACAAATTTGAATCTAAACTACTTGAGAATACTTGCATATTATTATCACTGAATATGACCCCGTATTTCTTGAGAAGGAGATCTTTTTAATAAAGATTTATCAATAAATATCATCATCTTAGAATTTATCTTCTATTACGACCCCACCCTGCATTTATTTGAGAAACTTTCACAGATTTTTTTCTGACCAAGTGGTTCTTGAGAAGACACCCACTCTACTTTTCCCTTTTTCTTGATCGACTCCCTTGGATAGAGGATAGGATATTTCTTTTATGTGATTAAACACCATCTAAGGGTGCCTTGTGGAAAGTTTGATTGAAATTGTGGTTCTGCAAAAGAATTTTAAAGAGTTAACAAAACAGACAAACTGACAGACAGCAAAATCTACAGACAGATGGACAACAATGGAATCAGAAAAGCTCACTTCAATCTTTATATCAGGTGAGCTTAAAACTGGCAAGTATATTATTTTCTTTTCTTATTTATATTTTCTGTTAGTATGTAACAATGAACAGAAAAATAAAAATCTTAATATATGAGGACTTCAAAAAACAATACAATAAAATTTAAAAACCAAAAAAAAAAAGGTTCCAACAGGAATAAAGGCAATGTCGTAGATGTTTATCATCTCTTCAAGAAATTTTCCTTCATATTAAGATGCCATTGCTTGCCAGGGAAGGGCTGCAAATTTAGACCTGAATTCCACATTTAAGGCCCTTAAGCAGTGAGGGCTCTTTTTGGTGCCAGCACCTACTGCTACACAGGACCTTGGTTTTTACGGTCTCGGTTAAAGGACTGGTCTTCACATCCTGCAGTGGGATTCAAACCTGGGACGTATAGATCAGCTCATTACTCTAAGACTCTACAGCAAATAGCGAATGCTCTACCACTATGTCACCCCACCAGGCAGTGAGGTGTGTAAGAAACATAAATTTAACTAAGAAATCTTTACATCTTAGATCTACATTGAATAATCCTTCAAATTTGGGTTTAGGCAAGTTATAAGCAAAACCTTAGGTTCAACTTGAATCAATACTGGTATTTATTAGAATCATGCGGATGATTTAGAAACCTAAATGGGAGGGGGCTCATTTGTTAATATTCCCGGGGGTCAGATTTTTCTCTCAATGTTAGAAGTGTCAAGCCAGATGAGCAGGGGGCAGTGAATGGATTGGTTCAGTTATATAGTGTGGTCCCAGTATTTAGTGTGGTCAGTCAATGTGTGTGTGTCTTAGAGGCAGCGGACAAACCTGAGATTTTAGCATTTATCAATCATTGCCACGCTTTTCGTTAGTCCACCATGTTGAGCCCTAAAACGAGACGCTGCTAATTTTACATAATTTTTTAAAACTGGTTACTCCTAAATGATCAAACTTATGTTGAACATTCCTAATTTTGAAACAAATTTACAATTATACCATGATATGTGAAATATTGATATGGTATAAACCTTGGATATTTTGAAGCAAGGCAGCACTTTCCACTAAACATAATCGAAATCCCAACCTTGAAATCTCAGATTCTGTTATAACCCAGTTTTTATAAATCATGAGATATCAAGACTCGACTGGATATAAAATTCTTATCGCTCAAGTTACTAGTATATATCAGAATGGAGTGTTAATAGGGTGATGTTTGGAAATGAGTTATAATCTAAGTATGTTAATGATCAGAGAGATGTGAAATGTGAATTTATACCAACACATGGTACTGGTCATCTATACATGTACATTGCACAAGAAATATAGTTTGACTTTTCTGAAATGATTTCATGAAAAAATACAAAAAAAAATACCCCACCCACCCCAAATCATAATTCATTGATAATATAACCTAGCCCTATCAAATCAAACCCTATTCACAGGCAAAAAATTGGACACAAAGAAAACAGAAATTCAAGAGAACATTTTTGGACAAAAGTAACAATTCTTCACAGTAATGGTTAGCCCACCTTCTCTGCATTGTCTCAGAAGTGTGTGTCAGGTAAGTGGAAACATTGCTATCAGCAATGGGTTCATACAATAAAAAGGTATGCAAACTAGACTACATCAAAACACAGCAGTCGTATCTACAGTTAAACAAGTCACCTAGAAACGATGTGAATAGAGAAATATCACAGTGGACACATTCATTTTATGTCATTTTTGAACTTTTTATATAAAAAGTTTTTATTTCACGAAATTCCCCTTCCATTCCATAAGGAAATTGTAGAATGCCCCCCCTCCCTCATTTATGTTTAGGTATTTCACTGAATTCTATTCACATTTTTCAGAGGACGGAGATGTAACTCTACACAGGGAATATCGACCAATCAGGGAAGATATCAAGACTGTACATATTGAAGAAAGAGATTTCTGGTTATAAAATGAAAGCACAAACAGAAAAACAAAATGAAATCTTACCGAGAGCTGCACAAAATTAAAATGAAAAAATGATACATAATTTTATATCATCATGAATCCGTAAGGCTGATTCAATATGATAAAACAATGCATACAGTGTTTTTTCATTCAAATGGTTCACAAGGTTTTCATATAATAAAAAAAAAGAAAACTGGATATTTCACGTCTATCTCTAATATTGGGAATTTGAAAAAAGAAATTATCTAGAAGACTACCACGTCTACGTGTAGCTATCTCGTGATGGTAAATCAAGCGAGTCGATAAAAATATGGACAATCCTATGACATGTAAAGCAGGCTTTTTTTCTTACCATAAATTACTATCTGCCAAGCATAGCTGGCTAAAACATGAAAAACCTTCTTTAGTTACACTTTAATAAAAGAACTGCTGTCTAACAAAGATATGGGTATTTTAAAACAGTTTTTAATTATTTAGAAGATGAAGGCACAACCTACTTCTCTTATTATTTATTTATTTATTTTTGAAATTTCTTTGACTAGAACTTGCATGTGAAAAGTTTCTTAAATTCTGTAAATGGCTAAAGATCCAATTCCTTTGCTCCAGATATGAAATCACAAATACCATTTTATTAAAAAATTAAGTATAATTTTTTTTTTTTACAAAACGATCTTCAATACTTAATTTCTTGGTGATTTTGAAATAAAAATAAAAATCATAAAAATGTTCCAGTCTTAAGGGTGTAAAACTCTTCTAAATTCATGCTATTAATTCAAAAATGGAACACGAAAAAAAAGCTTCAATAGGCCCATGCCATTGAAAGGCAAATGAAATTTTTTTTACGTTACCTAAATTCAAAGCACAAATAAGAATGGGAAGTCGCTGTAGAAATAGAATTTCTGTCCATGAGGATACAAAAAAAATTCTCTTAACACAGAATAATTTTTTTTTTATCAAGAAGAAAGCCACCTACATTGTATCTCAGTAGATCACATAAAGCAACACACCATGAAAGGAAACCTACCTCACTGGCTTCTTTTTGTAACTTTTCAAAATTTGCCATTATATCCCCGTCATTGTCGTCTAAACTATTAGGCGTCCCTGGATTTCCATATCTCTCCGAATTTAATGTAGCAAACTGCTTAAACTGCGGAAAGAGAGAGAAAAAACACCACATCATCAGGCTTTCTACTTGCTCGTCACAAGCAACACCCTTCTTCCACAATAATAAATTCATGTCATTAAAAAATGCGAAAAATGTTTTTCTACACGTATTATTTTCAGAATACATCTCATTATGACCCTTTGTAAATGAGCCTTCATGATTTACATGACACTGTGGAGAGAGCGTCTTTTATCTTATCAAACATACCTGGGGATTTCCCATTGCCAGATTTTGAACTTTACACCAGTTGTCTTCCCTTTGTTTATTCTTTTCCTTTTCCCTACAATATACAATAAACAATACCATAAATAATGTTTATCAGTTGGAGTATATCCTCTTGAGAAAATACTTTGCTATATCATTTGCTTTCCATTTCGTTTATTCGTATTTACTGTACATTCAGCTGCTTTCATTATCTGGGGTACATTATTTTGAAATAACACAACTGCTATACACTAAAACACGCTTATAACAAACTGTATAACGGGCCATTTTGCTTTGATATTAAATGCAATTCCCTATACATTCAATCCATTTACTTTAAAATATGTTTAAATACAGAGAATGAAAATAATTTTGCTTCATCCGTCAATTCATTTTAAGTGTGTTGGCCAAAAGCCTGTTTTATTGTACTTTATCTTGGTCAACATTATCTTGGATCTTGGATACCCAATAAATGTCAATACAAGTGTGTTGGCTCTAAACATGTTCTACTGTACATTATCTTGGTCTACATTATCTTTGTCTACCTTTATCTGGGATCTTGGATGCCTAGTTTTGTCTCTCTGTTTTATACTGCTGTATATTACCTTTATCTGGGATCTTGGATACCTACTTTTGTCTCTCTGTTTTATACTGCTGTGTACATTTATCTGGGATCTTGGATACCTACTTTTGTCTCTCTGTTTTATACTGCTGTGTACTACATTTATCTGGGATCTTGGATACCTACTTTTGTCTCTCTGTTTTATACAGCTGTGTACTACATTTATCTGGGATCTAGGATACCTACTTTTGTCTCTCTGTTTTATACTGCTGTGTACTATATTTATCTGAGATCTAGGATACCTACTTTTGTCTCTCTGTTTTATACAGCTGTGTACTATTTATCTGGGATCTAGGATACCTACTTTTGTCTCTCTGTTTTATACTGCTGTGTACTACATTTATCTGGGATCTAGGATACCTACTTTTGTCTCTCTGCTTTATACTGCCGTGTACTACATTTATCTGGGATCTAGGATACCTACTTTTGTCTCTCTGTTTTATACAGCTGCGTACTATTTATCTGGGATCTAGGGATACCTACTTCTGCCTCTCTGTTTTATACTGCTATGTACTACGTCTACTGGGATCTTGGATACCTACTTATGTCTCTCTGTTTTATACTGCTGTGTACTATATTTATCTGAGATCTAGGATACCTACTTTTGTCTCTCTGTTTTATACTGCTATGTACTACATCTACTGGGATCTTGGATACCTACTTATGTCTCTCTGTTTTATACTGCTGTGTACTATATTTATCTGAGATCTAGGATACCTACTTTTGTCTCTCTGTTTTATACTGCTGTGTACTACATTTATCTAGGATCTGGGATACCTACTTTTGTCTCTCTGTGTTATACTGCTGTGTACTATATTTATCTGGGATCTAGGATACCTACTTTTGTTTTTCTGTTTTATACAGCTGTGTACTACCGGTATCTATCTGGGATCTAGGATACTTACTTTTGTCTCTCTGTTTTATACTGGCCATGTACTACATTTATCTGGGATCTTGGATACCTAGTTTTGTCTCTCTGTTTTATACTGCTGTGTATTACATTTCTCTGGGATCTAGGGTACCTACTTTTGTCTCTCTGTTTTATACTGCTGTGTACTACATTTATCTGGGATCTAGGGATACTTACTTCTGCCTCTCTGTTTTATACTGCTGCGTACAGTCATCAAACAGCTTCTGGTTCATTTCCATAAACAGCTTCAGAGCATTATAGATGAGGCCGTGTATAGTTCTGCAAAACCAAACACCAGGAAATCAATCATTTTCTATTCATTAGAAAACTAACTTTCAATGCATATTTCTTTAATTGCTGATAATTTTCAATGTAATTATTGTTGATCAGATACACGAAATTTGATGATACAGTAAAAATATACAGCAAATCCAGAATCAAATTCAACAGTAACACACATTTCTAGAAATTTAGACATTATCATGCAATATCATTAATAAAGTTTACATAACAATACAAGAACTACATGACCAAAAAAAATATTCTCAAATGTCAATTGAACTTTCTGCACATTCAACCATACACATTATCTGCAAAATTTCACAGAGGCATGCTTTTTTCTTTTAATACTTATCAAAATTGGCCACAGAAAGATATGCTGAGAACAACGATGACTGGCAAATGAGTAACACAATCAAACCACACACTGATTAAAGATTAAGCAATTGAATACAAAAAGGACAACACGCTACACAAAACAAGCTTCTTGAAACCAACAGAAATTTTTTTTCAAGTCTAGATTTTACTATCAGTATTAGGATATCATCAGATCATGTGGCAAACTACTAGAGGAACACATAAGCCTAATAATTTGGAAAAAAAACTGAAGCTACACTAATAATTTCTCACCCTAGATTTAACAACACATTTACAAACTTCCTCTGGGTTCGATTCCCTCACAGAACTTTACGGGGATTGAGAGAGAGAGGAAGGGGGAAATAAAGGGGGGTGGGGGAGATAGAGAAGTAGACAAGATGACGAGATTGTTCTTACTTGTTCCAATGTTCCTTGCTCTTATACAAGGCTGGAAACATAATAGGCAGGATAGTGGACGCGTTATCACTAATCAGACTTAGGATGTATTCGTTATTCCAGAAGTACAACGCTCGCTCGGCCACCTGTAGGTTAAGTAACACAAAATAATTCAACAAACAAAAAAAAACACAAATGTTACGCAACTGATTGGTTAACAAGCACCTTTGTTTAAAGGTAAAAAAACACAAATAAAACAAAAGTCTTGTTAGTTCAGCTATATATTTATTAAGCCATCTCTGCTTGGTTACTAACCCCCACTTTACTTTTCCTCCAAATAAATACTTAAAACCCTGATTATCATGAATATGAATGAATGCTAGTATAGTTTCATATTCAACCCTTTGCATCATTGAAAAAATTATTAACTTAACAATCCCCCCCCCCCCTTCCTATTCCAGCTCTGAAAAACACAGTAACCAAACAGACTGTTAAAAAAGCTTCGCTGAAAAGAAAAATAAGAACACATAAAGTATTAATGATGAAAAAACAAGACCACAAGATGCTGCGGAGGATGAATCCACAAAGCAAGTGTAGAAACGGGTCTTACTTATTCCAGTGCTGCTTGGTGCTATAGAGGGCTGGGAACATAATGGGGAGGATAACACTAATGTTATCACAAATAAGACTCAAGATGTACTCATTGTTCCAATAGTACAGCGCTCTCTCTGCTACCTAGAAAGTCACTGACATGTCAAGTCACATGTTCTCATAACAATCATAAAATATCACTGTTATCAAAATTAAATATTGATAGTGATTGGGTGATTTTATCATGACCTCAACACCCATCTTGCAACAAATAACTCAACCCAATCCATGTTGAAAATTTTTTGAATTGCTTAAAACGGACACATAAATTTAGACTGATTTTTGAATTTTAGCAAAATAACTGAAATTCTATAGATATAATGCGGTTGCGAGATGAACTAGTGAAGAAACATTATAGGCATGATCATGTTATAGTAAGGTGTTAGGCATGATAAATCCACCCACTCAGGTCCAATGACTACCAGCATCTGCCTTCTAAAAAGGTTACAGTAATGGAATACAATGTGATGCTTTCTCACTTCAATAAAATCTGATAAATATGATCTGCATAGCATTTAATGAAAAAATATCTCAATACAGTATAGAATAAATGCTGACTTTTTCCTTCACTAGCATCAGTACCAAATTTCTGCTAAAATCTGGAATTATGCATTTCGGTCTATCTGTTCTTAGGTCTGTCTGTCTGTCTGTTTCCAGATGATATTTCATAAAGTTCTTTAAAATTTTCAATCTTTTTTTTTTTTTACCCCTTGCTCTTTTACCTTCTGTCGCACAACTGATTAAACCTCAAACTTAATTATAAATAATAACCTGAAATTTTACATATTTAATTCATTCATGCATACATAATATAATTTTCTTTACCTTAATAGAGGAACATATGGAAGTAAAAAATTATAAGCAAAATACATGTGTAATGCCCTACTAATTTAAATACTAATAATTTTTTTTTTTTTTCAAATTATAAAATTTTAGGGGAAAATTCCTTCTAAGTTCTAACCTGGAAGTGTGGACTGGAGACACATTTCGCTAACTGTTTAAAGAGAGGAACCATGATTTTGTTAAATTCGGCCGGCTCTATCACATCCATTATTTCTTCTAACTCGTTCAGAAACATCACCTGTCAATCAATACATTACGCAATTTATATTTATTCTACCAAGGTTTCTCATGGGTAAATATTTTATAAAAATACTTCACAAAGAAATATGTCAATAAACATTGTGAAAATTTACACTACATGTATTCAAAATTCACAAGGTTGATATATATAATATTGCTGAAGCACACATAACACACCCTTCATTGTTTGTTTGTTTTGTTTTTTTATTTCAATTTAAAAGAGCAAAAGGGATTTATTTTTGGAAAATAGATAAATAAATACTTCTATTTTTTGTCATCCAGTAAACATGGTAAAGCAATTACCTCTTTTGGACTGTGTACTTTTGGCCAGTACTTTAGAAGTCCCATTATTACCTGAAACAATGAAGATTCATATTCCTTTACATAATGCAGAAATGTTTTTTTTTCATGTAAGAAAGTTATCAAAAACATCAAAAAAATCAGGTTATTTTATAAACATCATATATACACATAATGACACATCCTGATCATACATGTATCTCTTTTAATTTCAAAAATCATTCTCTCCTGCTTCAATCCCTTTCATTCATTACCATTTATTTACCCCCAACCCAAACCCCAACCCCTAATCACCCAACCTAGTTCTTTTAAGCTTGGGTCTTTCTCCAGATATTGCAATCCAATATTATTATTAGCTTCAATAATTTTCATTCATTACCATTATTACCCCGATCCCCTCTTTTTTTTTTTTTTTTTTACCTTTTCTACACCCAATCTTACTGGTTCTGGGGTCTTTCTACAGGAACTTCCCTTTGCCCACCCACTCATCCCCAACAGTCTCTTTACCCCAAACTTACCAGTTCTGTTGAGCTAGGGACTTTCTAAAGGAATCCCCCCCCCCCAAAAAAAATAGTCCCCTAGCCCCAAACTAACCGCTTTAGTTAAGCTGGGGTCTTTCTTGAGGAACTGAACCACCCAGCCCCCCCCTCCTCTACACTTACCAGTTCAGTTAAGCTAGGGACTTTTTAAAGGTACTCCCAACCCCTAAATGTCAGAAGTCCCCTCCCCCACACTTACCGGTTCTGTTAGGCTGAGGTCTTTCTTCTGGACACCCCACCCCCCACACACACACACACTTACCGGTTCTGTTAAGCTGGGGTCCTTCTCCAGGAACTGCACCACACAGTAAGCCAGCTGTGGGTGGTACACACTGAGGGATTTGGCCTTGTGTAGGGGGAGCAACACCTTCAGCAGAAACACCTTGTGCTCCTCCTTCAGGGGTAATGCAAACCCATTGATGATGCTACAACAACCAAGTAATAAAATCAATGTTATGCTGATATATTGGTAATAAATTGGTAAGTCTTGCCTTGCTTTGAATGTAATGTTTACAAGCTTCTTTAATCCCCTTTCCCCTACCCTATCCCACTGGAAAACTACAAGATGGCATATCCATATCAAGTTTTCATCATGTCTCTCATAGTTACATACCTGCCTAATATTTCCAACAATTCTGCTATACCATTGCAATGCTCAGTTTCATAAATATATCTGAAAATAAATGTCAGTTAATTATATATCATATGCATTATTTAGTATTTGATTACTGTTTAAAATCAAAAGCCTGAAAGGCTTCAATGGCGTCGAACAAGAAAAACAATTTCAAAAGATCTGCAAATAGGTCAAGTGAGTGAGTAACATAATAATAAAATTAAAAAAAAAATAGTCTTAACACAAATACAGTATAGGGCCTGATAGCCTTGTGTCCTGGTCCGAATGAGTCAGGGTTCGAATTGACTAGACATCGTCAGAAATGTCCATCCTCTATCATGTCTATATCAATCTAATTTCTTTTCAGTCAATCGAAGACATATGAAGGGGTTCATAAATTATTTTAATTAATTGCCATTGTCAGAGTGTTGTTCTGTTGTATAGTGATTGCATCTTAACTACAACCATGACTCTAATGTTACAAGTACGATCGACTTACGGTAAGGCGCGGTAAACAAATGGAGGAAATGAATATATACAGTAATACTGGCATAACTGGTCAATATCGTAGGTTGTTCGGCTAAAATTGGATTGAAGATCGTAAAAGTAAAGCTAAGATTAAGAAATTCAATCTTTATGGTCTTGTTGTATTCGTGTTTATTTTGTAATTATTTTACCGTATTTAAGATTGTTTGTATTACAGTAATTAATCGGTCCCAAAATGTGATTCATGTCATTCGACGCACCTTCTCAGTAGAAATTCATCCGCAACAACCATAACGTTTTTCTTGCGTAAAAATTAAACATAATATCGTTGTTTTGTAGTAGTATTAATTGAAGATACAATTGATTTAATTTTATATTCAAGCTATTATTCATTGTGAACGTTTTAAAAGAAATTGGTTTACAGCTGTTGCTATTTTCTATTGCGGATGCATCCACTGACACGTGCGGTCGCGTAAACCTGACTGATCGCTAGATGACGATCGGGCAAGCCCGACGCCATAATAAAAACATAAAATTTACTTTTTTTTCAAAACTTAGAATTTTTTTTGGATTAAAAATGCCATACCTGTAAAACATATTGTTTATGTGTTTCCTAATATAAGCTCTCAACCCTAAGAATTTTCCATAGATCCGGTGCAATATTGTTTTTAGGAAATCCCTTTCCCTGGGGTCTTCACTATCAAATAATTCTAACAGCTGAAAATGAATAAATATAAGAATAAGAATTAGGGTACAAACGTGGCTTAATACATGTAAAACAGAACAACAGGTTTATAACAAGATTATTTTTACTTTCATTTTGAAAATTTGGTTCCTTGAAATGTTTTTTTTCAACGATAAAATCAGGAAAATGTTAACAGGGAAAAAATACATCAGGCATTTCTCTGAAATATGCTTTGTATCTATTCACAAACCATCTCATATAAAAATCAAACTAACATTATCTCACTTCCCAGTAACACTAATTTTTAATATTTCATTACCAACATTACATTAAAAGTACACGTCTACTAGAAAGTCCAATATCTTTATTTAGATCACCGCTGGATCTAAGTAAACAGGAATCAGGGTCCTTGTTTAGAACCTGAATCAATATATTGACATCACACCTTACTATAAGCTTTTACACCTGTCCTGGTGGAGCCTACCTGTCACACAATTCTACGATCTACGTATATCTTACCTGTAAAACAAATCTCTGATCTATGTACTTTTTCCCTGTGTTAGGTTGGAAATCCGGCGATTCTAAAAACCGCAGGAAAAATTCATACACCAACTGCAGAAAGAAATAAAAAAAGATCATCAGATTCTAAATCAAGTACATCATGTACATTTTATCGTGTTATATTTATGATTTCAACTTTTATTTCCTTGCAAACTATGCTTTCAAATTTAGTCTCTCCCCTTGTCAAAACACATGATTATTTTTATGAAATATGTCAACCAAAAAATAGATGGGACAGTTCCTAAGAATAAATTCTGTGTGTTTTATTGACATTTAAATCCCTCCCCCCCCCCAAAAAAAACATATAAAGTGAAATGCAGGCTAATTTTACCCATAGGCATTCTCTCTCAACCCCCCTTTTTCTACTTTCAACACATGTCCTATAAGCCAGCTTACTTGTAAGACAAGACTAAGAGATTGATGTACTAACATGAGACATTAAATTCACTGTACCACAAGTAAAAAATTTGTCTGTTCACTGATCAATACCATTTAGTTGGCTTTGCCTTCCGTGATTAACATCTTTTTGTGTAAAATAAAGCTTGTGATGTCCCACAGTCTTAAGGAAATTAGAGGATCCGTAGAACATCAAAGTGTGAACGTAGATTCCTCTCGAATTAATGCCCCTCCCCCTCCCCCACACCGACCCACCCCACCCCCTCCCTTCATTACTTCATACACTGACAACCTGCAGTTAGCTGAATCACATTTTTGTACCTATGCAATGAAATCAATTTTGTCTGCAGATTTTTGGGCCAAAATAATGACATTCTAATGAGCCATATTGATTGTGTCTTCCTTTTACTCCCACATATCTGACAACATTTTATCCTGCAGATCTAAACACGTAAAAAAAAAAAACGCCCCAATAAGCGGTGGATAAATTTCTTGGAAAATTAATTGGAAACAAGAAAAAACAAAATTGGAACCTTTGATACAATAGCTAAACACAATTAAGTTGCAGTTTCTACATTCATTGAGAGACATTGAATTCGCCAGATTTAGCAGTGCATTGGATTTCATCAACATGATCAAGACTATACACCTAGTTCTAGCCCACCTACAAATAGTGCCCACAAAAGAAAATTTCTTAAAAGGACTCGAAACCCATTAGCAAATTAATATCCCTTTAAACATACATCATTTAAATCTATTTAATAAAAGTTAATGAAACTTGTATCTAGTAAATTGATTTCCTTGAAGTATGGAATCGAAACTGTAACTCCAACCCCCCACTCCACCCCCTATACACACAAAGCAATATTTTTTTTTTAATTTAATTCTGTTTCTATAAATCTTGTAACTCAACCCTTCACTGTAAATGTGAAAATATCCTTAAAACTGTATCAAAGCTAGGTTAGGTTCTGTGGGTTTTTTTCAAAACTCCAACCCACCCCAATCCCTACAAATTTTCTTTTTTTTTCAAATTTTATTTTTATAATTCTCATAACTCAACCCTTAACTGCAGACATGCGAAAATATCGCTACAGTATATTTCCCATAGATATTGCTACACACCTGCAGATGTGGCCAAGCGGCTTCTAACGTTGGTTCGTCTTCCTCGGGATCGAACTCCGCGCCGCTCGGGTTAGAGGAGGGCGGTATTGCTCGGAACAAGTTACAGGAAAACTGAAAAATAAAATTAAGATTGGTTACCATGGTAACCTCTAAACAAGATTTTTACAAAAAATAAATATAACAAAATACTGTTATATGGCTAATAGCTTATAAATACCGTATCAAACATTTCTGTTATCTATTCGTTATTGACATTTGATAAATCTGAGCACAAGAAACATGTTTTGTTTCATCTTTTACACACAATTCAGTACTTTTTATTTTTAGTTTGACTCTCTTATCCCTCTCTATTTTTATTCCCATACCATTGCATAAACTTATAGTGCATTCTACTTGACAACTGCAACAAGTTATATTTCCTATGAGGAAACGAACCAAAAATTTTATTGTATATAAATGCGAAACTTGAAATGCTTAATAACCCACTTAGCTCATAAACAAAGTTTACCGAGTGATGAATATCATTTCATCAAAGTGTACACTATAGTAAAGTGACCATACAAGTTTTAAATGCAAACACTTGAATCTGTGTCGTTATAGACTTTAAAACCTAGAAAAGACTGCCAGTATAGCCCTAATCCAATTAAAATGTTAATCAATTAAAATCCATTTCCAAGTCTGAACTTTTTTGAACACCAATGAAGACCCCCAATCATCAAGATCACCTGCTCAACAGCAATTTACAGGATGTACTAAAATCTTGCAAATTAATGTATGAATATAGATGTCCAATACTTCTGTTCACTAGGCACTGACAAGCCCAAGGGAAAAACTCTATCCAAACCATAAATTCTCTATCAGCAGACTTTCTCCTTTTAAGTAATGTGCCTTTTAAGTTTAATCTGTTTACATCTGCTCATGAGTGAGGGGGGAGGAAAAACTGAGAGCTTCATTTCCTTGAACATAGTGTACAATATGCAAGTACCTTGGTCAGTATTGAAGCACTGGAAAACAAACTGAAAATGAGTATGACTAACAAAAAATGGGCACACTTGAGAGAGAGAGATAGAAAGAGGAAGAGAGAGGAGATTCCAATTCAGTTAAAAGGATTTTTTTAAAATCACAAATTATCCTTACACCCTTTGCCCTAAGTACTCTAATAATTCAACATTAATGAGTTAATCAATCTATCACTGGTACAAAGAATGAGCCCCGACTGATACTTTGCTTTCCTGTGGATCAAGTGTCCCGCAAAGCACTCCAATTACACAACAATCCAGAGAGAGCGCCCTTGTGAGCGAGCCTCGAGCATTGATTTCCTGTTCCGTAATTAAACCTATTGGGACAGTATTTTCGAACATCTCATCGGGATCAATACCCTCTGAGCGGGACATCACAGGTCACCAGGTCAACTACGTGAGATGACAATTACTGTACGTAATACGCGGCATGGCCAAAATAATCCGTAATCATATGTATGCATGAGTAAGTATGGAATATCATTACGGCCATCCTGTTACCCAATTTGGATATATGAATCACACAGGAAGAATCAGGACATTTTTCTAGGAATAGAGGACGGATTCTTAGTTAGGGCTATTTTTGTTGATCTATTATTGACGTAGTAAAGGGAACGGATCTAATTAGCACTAATGACCTGCCCAAAGATATTTCATTCAGTATAAACTAAATGAGACTGCAGATGAAAGGAAAAATACATATATTGAATATAAAGATATATGTGAAGGAAGAGGACATATCCTTATGCTGGGTGAAAGAAAAAATTCCTACCATGTGATCTAAATGGGGGGGTTAAAAGAAAAAATCCTACCATGTGAATAGCTTCAGGGTATATGGCATCTGTGATGACCCCTCGGTTGTGGGTGACAAATTCCACCATCTCGTTTAAAGCTGCTCTTTTCACCTCCTTCCATTTCAAGTCACTAAGTGGATCTTGAACAAAGTCAAATAGAACACAGCACTGTCTCAGTTTCTGGATGAACAGTTCTTCTCTCTCTGCAGGGGTAGCATCTGAAAGATATAGAGACTGATGAAAAACTAATGAAATCTGGTGTATTTAACATACACATGTTGAATTCTATGGATACCTCAGCCAATCCAGTTGACCTTGATTTTACCCAACTAACCTTTCTTTTGAAAGTATAAAGACATGATAACTTTGGTCATAAGGTATTAGTCAAGAGTTATGTTTCTTCAATCCCTGAATTCCAAACTTTGAAAAAGATTTTTTTTTTTTAAACAATGTTAAATCTCTTTCATGAACTCTGTGACATTTTTGATGTCATCAGAACTAATTCAAGAAAGCAGAGCAGATGTGCTGAAACACTTAAGGAATTCCTGCAAATTGGAGCTCTATTTCTCAGTGATATTCATTTCCAAAAACATCGTCAAAACCATGACAAAATGTATTTATCATTATCAAAATTGAACATGTTTCACTTCAGTTTTTCATAAAAACTAACACTTAAATTTCATTTCAACGTGCTGCAGCTGCTAAAAATATTGATCTCTCGGTACGGTTGTAAATTACGTCAGTCGAGTCTCATGCTGTTTGTTTACACCACATTGTTAAAATTAAGAGTAAACAGTGACCCTCTGCTCCTTTTCAAAGCCCTCCCATGGTCAAATTTTAAATGGACCTTTAAATGGTCATTGACATTATCAATACATTGGAAAATTCTGTAAGTCATAATCTTAAGTTTATAATAAAGTACGGCCATACTAAGAGATTAATAGGTCTGTAACTTAGTGCACCATCTTCAGGATTTCTGGTCATGTCAATATGACAGGCTATAGCTTAGTTTACGAGGAAGATGGTGGATTTAACATAAAATATGCCGAAATTAAAAAGATGAGTGCCATTTCACATGACCTCTAACCTTAAAATTACACCCAATAGTACATGCTCTCTTTAACCAAGCTTTTTAAGATCTCTGCAATGTTTGGTACCTTAAGTAGCTTAAAAAAATTGTCTTCAAAGCAAGAAGCTAAACATGCTAAATTTTCAATAACGTTTAGTTACTCCACTTAAATTCAGAATCATTCAGGCAAGTGCAAAAAGGTTATACGGTATTACTTTCATGTATACATGATACATAAAAATATATTTGTCGTTTCAAGTTCCTCTTCAAAATTATAAATAATTATCAAGTTACAGCATACACATACTGATTTTCATCACTTAAACTTTGCCTTCCTTCTTTTTAATCTTCAATTCAGATGTAAACAGATGTGTTTGTTTTCCCTCTTAAACATGTTAAAAATATTGCTTACTGTATTTACACAAGAAATTCACTACTGCAGACTTATGTACAATACTGAATAGGCAACTCTTGGCTTTTATTTATCTTTAAAAGAAATTAGTTTAATTTCGTCTTTTATAAGTATAAATTTTCTTTTTGACATATAAAATATGAGACTGTCTGAATTATTATTATCAATATCCAATATGAAAACAAACAAATATGAAATTGGACATGTTCAAATTCAACAAATTTTGAATGAACAAAAACAATAAAAATATTTAACATGTGCTTTTTTAACTCTTCCCAAATATTTACTATCAAGAACAATGTGCATATATAATTTGTCCATCCAGTTCTTATTCATTCTTTTGTGGAGACAATAATTTATGCATATAGTTATAAATTTTTATGACAATACCAGGGGAAAAATTTACAATCTAGAATGCTTATTAGACAGGCAAATTTCATTGTCTCTCCAGAGTCAAAGGTCAAAATTCTATTTATAATCATGGTAATAAATTATTTTTTTATACAGAAGAGGGGAAAAAAACAATAAAATTGTAAACATGGCAAATTAGAATCAGACTATGGGGTATATTTCAGCAGTTTGCATCAATTGCACAAACACTACTCACTTTATAATATACAAAGGATGTTTCTTTTAATGTTGTGTGCATGTGTGAGGTAAATGCTAAGACTTCATTTAAAATTAATTTGATATATGAGCTACCTACACCAGAATTAACAATTCCTAGCAGAAAGATGCATGTTTCTTGTTAGTCAGGGTATGCTTTGGTAACAAAACAAGACCATGAAGACAATGTGTAAAAAAAAATATATACATGCATCACTGTCAGAAAAGGTGTTACAAAATAATGTAACCAAATAAATCAAATACATTGACAGCATATTGCTTTGAGTGGTCTTGTGATACAGATAGATGCTTCAAAAATGTGTGGAATCTCTTCAAATGACCTTGACCTTGCAATTTTGTGTCCTTGACCTTTCTCTTAAATTGTAATCACAAATTCACTGGGTCAATGCTGAATCAATTTGCTCTTTTTAAGATGCAGGTAGCTCTCCTGTCTTCATCTTCATTAGTGCATTATAAAAGCAAAGTGTAGTCAATTACAGTCTAAAACCAAATTAAATTGTCTCTTCCAATGAATCCTAGCTTTCTACACGTTCTAACTAAGTCAATTTAATCAATTTGATAAAAACCACCTTACATCATAGCTTTTGCCTTGTTGATATTTTTTTTTTTAGAGATAGTCAATTTTAACTCTAAATTCTACAAAATTCATCATTTAAATAACAAAAATCAAATCAAATAATTTCGAATTAAAACCACATGTGTTTCGAGAGGTAAGAACATGAGAATTTTGTGAAAAAATCCTAAACTACTTCTGTATTTAAACAAGATATATATTTTTTATTTTGAGTTTTATTAATCCTAAATGTCACCATTCAAACTAGCTGCAGTTTTGTAGCTCATCTGGAGAAATTGGGATGGATGACCAGAGAGCTGCCCTTTGGGGAAAAAGTGTTTGTGCAAAAAAGAGTGTGTTTTTTTCCCTCACTTTGTTTCTCCTTGAATTTAAGCTGTAGCTCAAATTACTAACCATGTGTTCTTAGCATATTCTTACTACTTCTGCAAAGATTTTCTAAAGTCATTGCTTAAAGTCTTCTAAGAAATAAAAAGGAGACCATCTAAAATTTCATCCATTTATTTTCCAATTTTGGATTGAAAGATGATTTGGTCCAATGCACTTTCTGCATAAACATGCAGTTTCATTGAGGAAGAAGAGCAAAAACATGTTAGGAACACATGGTTAGAAAAATTTTGAAATATACAGAAAAATAAATTGAGAAAAAACACACTTTTTTTGTAGGCCTCTCTTGCATGTCGTCTAACCTAATTTTTCAGTCCAGCAAATACAGATCTGCAGCTTCAATCCCATCAACAAATGAACTTTCAATAATTTTTTCCATTATCCAAATGATATTTTAATCAAATTTTGCAGTAATTATTTCACGACTGTGTTTTATGTTTTAATATTTTTCTATGGATTTCATAGAATCAAAATGAGTCACTCACTTTAGAAGCCAAAAGATTTTCCTAATTTCCATAAAAAGAGAAAGAGAATGGGGGGGAGTAGGAAATTCATTTTTCTTCCTATATTTATCATTTGGTTTGTAGACTTCATAATTTTACAGTTTTATGATGAGGGCGGGGGTATTATGGGGAAGGGGGGTCCGAGATGCTGCCCATAATTGTGTATTATGCACAGAACATAAGATATGTTGCAATACTCAATCACCACTGAACTTATTAGGGGGAAAGGGAATGACAGAGTCCCTCAAGTTTTCTATGCTTGCCTTCACCTGCAGCTTCAATCCCATCAACAAATGAACTTTCAATAATTTTTTCCAATATCCTAATGATATTTTAATCAAATTTTGCAGTAATTATTTCACGACTGTGTTTTATGTTTTAATATTTTTCTATGGATTTCATAGAATCAAAATGAGTCACTCACTTTAGAAGCCAAAAGATTTTCCTAATTTCCATAAAAAGAGAAAGAGAATGGGGGGGAGTAGGAAATTCATTTTTCTTCCTATATTTATCATTTGGTTTGTAGACTTCATAATTTTACAGTTATATGATGAGGGCAGGGGTATTAGGGGGAAGGGGGGTCCGGGATGCTTCCCATAATTGTGTATTATGCACAGAACATAGATATGTTGCAATACTCAATCACCACTATTAGGGGGAAAGGGAATGACAGAGTCCCTCAAGTTTTCTATGCTTGCCTTCATGCTGAATATTTGCCAGTTTCTATTTGGTATTACCTTCAAGAAACACCTTTGCCTAGTGCTCAAGGGGAATCAATTAATTATGTATGAAACTGCACAAAACACAGGTTTCTGCACCATGCAACAAGCCTGTTCTTTTTGCATCACGTACCTTTTAATGGTGGAAGTTTTTGCAACTCTCGATTCTTTGTGATGTTGAAGCGAGAAGAATTTTGTCGCTTGTCTTTCTTTATGTGGGGAGGGCCTGTAAATTTCAACTTTGATATTTGTGTTGGGGGTGGATGTTCTGTTGTATTATTTTGTGTCTGCGCCTTTTTCTTTGCCTGTCAAAAATCAAATAAATCATTACCCTGATGAAATTCAAGAGAATCATTTATAATATTAAACTTGACAACCAAACAGTGGACAGTCAAAATATTTAATTTGACTTTATGAATTGCAATAAGGGACTAAATTTTCAAAATAGCTATGTCTTACATCAATCTCATCTTTTGTTGATTTTTTTTTTTTGGTTCTAACTATAAATATTATCATTACCAATGAGACTGTATTAATTGTTTTTAAATTAACACAGTATGGTATACATCTAGGCGAAATTTTTCCTCAAGTTCAATATTTGTTTCCAGAATGTAAAATCTCTTATGTATGATATGAAACATCTTCCCAAGTCAAGAGTTTCTGATCCGCTCCGCTCCACATAAATTTATGTAGAGCGAAGCGGATCACAAACTCTTGACTCGGGAAGATGGATATGAAAGAATACATATAGAGTTTATTAACTGAGGTGGACCCCCATCCTCGGAAAAAAATTCCTAAAAGGACATCCCCTACTTGTTTTTACCACTATAGTGTAAGGTAAACAAGCAAATTCAAAGAATTGTGGTCCCCCGCTTTCGGTGTCTTTGTTGGTGAGATGACATTTCACGATATGTCATTTTATGACATATTGTGTCTAATAATAACATCCTATCATATGTCATTTCATAGAAATTATCAATGAAGTTGATTTTTTTGAAGGATGAAAACCCTTATCCTGACTGTTAAAAAGTTATGGCCAAAGTATGTAAATCTCCAAGGTCAAGGTCAAAAGGTCAAGTTATCCAATGAAATGTCTTGCAACAAGGAATACATATGTGAAATGTAAAAGTCCTAGTATCTACTGTTTAAAAGTTGTGACCAAGGTTAAGGTTTTTAAAAAGTAGTAAAAACTCCAAGGTCAAGGTCAAAGGGTAAAATTTCTTGGTATCCAAAAAAAGGTCTTCTCACATGGATAACATATGTGAAGTACGAAAGCTTTAGTGCTCACCGTTCAAAACTTATCGTCAAGGTTAACATTTTTTCATAAGTAGTAAATCTCCAAAGTCAAGGTCAAAAGGTCTTGCCACAAACAATACATTTATGAAATATGAAAGTCCTAGTACCTTCCATTCAAAAGTTATGGCCAAAGTAAAAGTTTGAAATTTCTGTGTAAAGGTGGGTCAAATTCCAAGATCAAGGTCAAAAGGTCAAATTTGGTGGCACCCAAAGAAAGGTCTTGTCACAAGGAATACACGTGAAATATGAAAGTCATAGCTCTACTAAATCAAAAGTTATGGGCAAGGTTAAAGTTTTTGTGACGGACACAGGGACGTAGTATCAGGGGGGGCCTCCCCCCCCCCCACTTTTTTCTCCAACATTACTTTTACTATAGTAAATGTTCATTGAAATGATGGTTGGCCCCCCACTTTATACCATAGTATAGTGAAATGAAGGATTGTATGGAAAAAATTGGAAGTGGTAGTAAGTAAGTTCCGAAAAAGTTGGCCACTCCCCCCCCACCCCCACGAAATAGGATTTTTCGAGTTTGGGCAACTTTTGATTTTTTTTTTCTGCTTGTCAAGTTTTTCAGGTAAGTAAAAAAATTTTCTCTGGTTGGCCCCCCCACTTTCAAAAACGATGCTACGTGCCTGATGTATATTGTTTTGCTTTACATTTGTATTTGTTTTATTTGAATGCTGGTTGCCCTTAACTTTTCTGGGTTCTAACTGTGTAATTTTGCTATAATAATTTTCATTTAGACGCTTGTTTCCACCTTTTTATTGAGCTTTAATTGTTATTAAGGTCGAGCGCACTTGCAATTTTCAGGATTTCGACAAATTTATAGGTTTTTTTCTTGTCCGACTTTTTTGATAAGTTCCTCTAGTCCCCTTTTTGAAACAGGTGCTACAGACCTGTAACAAAAAGTTAATATTTGACTGATATAGAGACACTAGGGTAGCCTAGAGCCCCCCCCACCTCTTCCCCTCTGGCCTTCTTTTGAATTCAAGGAGAGCTCTGGGGAAAATGGGCGGAGTCCCCAGAAGTTTGTACTTGTTTGAAAAATATGTTTAAAATAAACTATTAATATCTTATTTCAATATACTTTTTTTTAAATCGTAGTTGATTAACACTCTCTTCCAAAAATTAAATCAGCAATCAAATGAGCTCATTTTCATCGCGTTATATAACGTATAATTTTTCCGTTATGATACGCGTAACATTCGCATTATGACACGAAATCTTATATGTATATAATAATGTAACTCAGTTCGGAGCATTTGATCTTGACTGACAGCTACGAAAAATGAATACAGATGGGGACTTCTTGACATTTCTTCAGAAGATGTTAAAGAGATCTACATGATAAAAACAAGAGAGATTAATTTTCGGAAGTTTGGATTTATATTCCAAAATACCAAAACCCTACTAAGTAATAAAACGAATATTCCTGTATTAAAGGCTTTCTTGTTTTTCACTTGTTGAATTCTTTTGATGGTCCAAGTCCAATTTTCAATCAAAACAAGTGGAATGTTTTGCAAATACATGTACCATGCCTTTTCAGATGTAACAAAAAAATTTAACTCTAGAATGTGCACAAGCATCTGATTTGGGGATCGAGAATAGAAATCCCCAAAAAGGGAAATGCTTCTCCTCAATCAGAACTGATTTGATGTCAACAAAACTTGCTACATGCAGTGAGCTGTGTGAAGTAGACTTTAAATACGTTTTTCAATGCTACATTTTTTTCTTTTACTTCTTTATCAAGGAACATGAGGAATACGACGCGGTTATTGTTATTAATGAGGCTGGGTGCCATTGGTCAACAATGATATACACTGATATAAATTTTTGTTTTAGATATGATATATCTAGCTGTCAACCATCATTTGGAAAAGAAAATTTTCATACTTTTTAGTTTTAAAATCTATGGAGATCTTCTTCTAAAGGAGATCAATATAGTATAAACATCCAGCCCTCTTAAACTTGGAGATGTCATAAAATTACAACTTTTTAACATACATGTATATGTCTGGATAACAGGCACTTGTTTGGTATACGGGACTGCTTAATTACAAGTGACCCCTACTTATTTTTAAAAATAAGTAGGAGGTGTCCCGCATACGAAACAAGTGCCTGCATGTGATCTAACGTCTATAAAAATGATAAAGCACGCTAAAAAAATCATTCAACGAAATTTAAAATGTAAATAAAATGTCAGAAATATAATTCAATGAATGTATTCATTTTTATTAAAGATTGCTAACGCCCAGAGAGCTCATGGCGAAAGTTATTGTCCCCCGCTTTCGCGAAAGCGAGGGGACATTAAATCTCATTCGTCTGTCCGTCCGTCTCTCCGTCAGTCTGTCCGTCCGTCACAAAAACTTTAACCTTGCCCATAACTTTTGATTCAGTGGAGCTATGACTTTCATATTTCATATGTGTATTCCTTGTGACAAGACCTTTCTTTGGGTACCACCAAATTTGACCTTTTGACCTTGACCTT
>PRKT01000133.1:190760-205526 GCA_003671525.1 Saccostrea glomerata | reverse complement strand
TTTTTCTTCGTGTGCTATAAATATATGCTATGTACGCGGTCACAAATTTCCCGTGAACAGAGCAATATATGGTAAGTGTCTAAATTGGCCCCTTAAAATGAATATCTTAATTTTACTTTATTATAGCTTTAATTTGTACAGCTATATATGCGACCTTTATTGGTCATTTTCATTTTGATCAAAATGCCTTTATTTTAGAAATAAGATATCATAAAAATCACGTTTTCCCTACATTTTAGCATATTGTATAAAACTGCTTATTTTCAAGCAGTTTTTCTTCCAGAAAATATAGAGCGCAGCCTAGAAAAAACTTTATATTTTTACCAAAGATGTACATGTATCTATCCAATACTGATTAGTGACAGAAAAATTATGTATGTTCTACACTGCGCTCTATGTTTCCCATAAGAAAAAACATCAAGAAAAAGGCATATTTTTGACTTTTTTGTTAGATAGCAAAAATAGCATTATTTCTCATGTCATTTGAGAGTGCATATTAATGTGAAAAATATATTAGATATATTTCTAATATAATCTCTTCTTCAAAATAAATATCAATTAAACATATCTGAACGTCATTCTAAAATGTTGATTTTTAGGGGGCCAAAATTGGCTCTTATCATATATACTCCTTTGTCCTAGCATACTTAATATAAATGCAAGGCATATAATGACAGTCTGAGAAATCTGCGTAATTTTTTACACGCAGATTAAAGGGAAATTGAGATTCTGCGGAATTATGACCCCGTAAAAAAAGTATGTCTACAGTACATACAATTTTGACAAGAATACCTACATTTTCCATTCTCTTGCTATATTCTGTCTTGGCTGTGGAGACTGCTGCTAAATTGTTCGCTTCAGCTGTGGCCTGTCAAAGAACAGAAAATAATGATACATGTGTACATGCTAAAAAAAAATTCACATTATTACCCCAATACAATACAACACAATGTATTGGCATGAACATGTACTGGATGTATGAAATTTTTTTTTTGGAAATGTGTTTATATTTTTTTTTTTCTCACAAGCAAATAATGTTAGCTTTAGTACAAAGAATACATACTTGTTCTAATGTAATGGACTTTGCAACACAAAATGAAAATCTTTTAAAAAAATACATGTAACATGTACTTTGAAATTTGTAAACAACCTGAATGTGGACTTTGTAATATGTCTGTCAAATACCTATCTTTAACTGCAACTTTTCAACTTGTGAATCTATCAAATGTACTACATGTATCTGTATTATGGGTTTGTAACTTGTAAATTGACATGTAATAATAAAACTACTTGTAAGATTCTGAATCTAAAAACATAGGTAATCAAAGATTACGAAGCTCACCTCGACGAATGTTATCAGTTTAAGTAATGCAAATCTCACATCATATTTTCTTAATATTTAGTATTCATCCCAACAACAATTTTCTTGCAAGTTGTGTTTAACCCCTTACATGGCATATACACATTTCTAAGCCTGTAGCGTGAAAAATATGTATATGTATAGTGTAAATAAATATTCATAACTATTAATAATGCAGATATCAAGGTCTTCAAGTTCATTCGGATTGATCTGTAGCCAAAACTTTAACCAAGTCTCTTTTATGGAAAATATAGGTCAGATCCAGCATCCGAAGCAAGTCTGGTAGTGTACATCCCTAGATGCATCATCCATGCAAGTTTGGTTCAGGTAGGGCTTATAGTTACTTGGGAATGGACTTGCTCCTAAAACTTTAACATGGGACGCCGACGCCGACGCCAACGCCGGGGGTATAGCATAAGCTCATCTCGACTTCGTCGAGGTGAGCTAAAAAGTATTCAGTATACTACCCGTAACATGTACTTTGTAATTTGTAATTCTACCTTTGTAATGGACTTTGAATCTTGTAAATCTAGCAACTTACCTGTAACATGGACTTTGAAACTTGTAAATCTAGTATTTTACCTGTAACATGAACTTTGTAACGTGTAAATCTAGTAACTTACCTGTTAGTGGACTTTGTAAATCTAGTTACTTACCTGTAACATGGACTTTGTAACATATAAATCTAGTAACTTACCTGTAACATGGACTTTGTAACATATAAATCTAGTAACTTACCTGTAACATGGACTTTGGTTCTGGTAACTCCTCCCCTTGGTATATTTTGATGTAAGCCTAAAAAAAAAAAGATATTTTAATATGTAAGCCACTATGAACATATAAAATGTCACAGAAATATAATTTTTAATCTTCCTGCTGCTTAGTGCACTTTATTTATATTTTACTTATTTAAATTACACAGTCAGTTTTCAAAGAAATAATGTCCCATCTCTTTCGCAAATTCGGGGGACAATAACTACATTATGTTCACCTACATTCCAGTTTTCAGAGCAACAAACTCTGCAATTCTTTTGTAATCTCATTGTGGGAAATCTTTGGAATTTACAATCCAAAGATTTCAATGTATAGTCAGTCATGTTAAAACCGAGTTGTCTAGATATTTGCTTAACAAAAGGCTTAAGGGCTACAACACTCACAAGAGTCACATTGGCCCTGCTGCTTTTCAGAAAAAAATTGGGGTTTTAGCCCTAACATACCCTCAAGAGATTAAGTTATAACCAAAATTGAATCTGCACATTGGGATGCTTCAATATAAATATGATTGATATGGTCTGATCTTTAAAATGAATATGAATACACATGCTTTATAAAATCTGATCACAAATTTTGATTTAAAATGTTAAAGGTGCATAGATACAGATTTCAAGTTAATATTTTCTCAAATTTTCTGTATAATATCATGACTCATATATACTGCAATAGCATTTTACACAAAAAAATATTACAAATCTTATTTCATCTAAAAGTCATTGAAACTTCGAATTTTTAGACGGCTTTAATTGACACATCCTTGCACTTTCACAAATTTTGATTTTTATTCTTAAGACTTTGGAAAAGTGGCAATCTTGTTGTGTACAAATGAAAAATATTAAAACTATAATCCAGAAAATTCAGAGTAGAAATGTTCAAAAGCAAAAGATAAACACAGTATATTATCAGTCTGTGCAGTTGTGGTGAGCAGACTTTAACAATTGAACACACCTGGTGAATCGTAAACCATAACAATAACAGAGATAGTGCCCTGTTTACAAAAATGTGTACTTTTCAAGGGTGTGTTCAATTTGCCAAACTCTGTATACAACATTAAGCGCGGAATGACGATACTTGTGAAGGTGTTTTGCTTTCGAACATTTCTACTCTGAATATAATTATTTTTCTGGATTAAAGTTTTAATATTTTTCATTAATACACAACAAGATTGCCACTTTTCCTAAGTATTAAGAATGAAATTAAAATTTGTTAAAGTGCAAAGATGTGTCAATCAAACCCATCAAAATATTTGAAGTTTCAATAACTTTTAGATGATTTTTAGATGATTTAGATTTTTATTTTATTTTCCTGTGAAATGCTATTACAATATATACATTGAAAGTTGTGATATCAAACAAAAAATATTAACTTCAAATCTGTGTCTATGCACCTTTTAATCAGGGTCCACAAGTAACATAAAGGCTCATACAACCTAAGTATATTTTCATATTAATAAATTATTTAGTGTGTCTCTGCTGCTGTTGAAAAGATTTGCTTTCACTAATGTCCTTGTACAACTCTTGACATCCTTTTGTTGCCAGAATTATCGATAGATGGCATTTCTTCAATTATTTACTCATACTGAATCCCCTTCACACAAGGATGCTTGTGCATGTTTGGTTAAAATTGGCCCAGTGTTTCTAGAAAAAAGGTTAAAACAGATTCTTTTTTTTTTTTTACAGATGCAGGACACCCTTTGACAAGAAAAGCTCACCTGAGCCTTTGACTCAAGCAAGCTAAAATTGATTTTTGTGAACATTTTTCCTGACTACACAGAATATGATTGAGCAAAGACTTTCAATAAACCTGTCTTATCAAAACATTGTGTCAGCTCACTTTGAAATATTCCATTAAATCTCTGGCGGACACAGTTGTTCCGTTGATTTCTTTGACGACGAGGTTATCGGAGTCCAACAACAATGGAATCAGGACCTTTAGCTGCTCCTTGAATTCGTGTTCAATGTCTGAAAAATCATCACATACTGATGTCAAAACAGTGATAAAAATCTATTTAGTTTTATTGAAATCAGTCAGAAAGAACTGAAGTTTCATTTACTTCCCTTACTAACATACAAAGACATTTTATTGTTAAAATTTATTTTTGTATAAAAAATTGATAAGTAGATTAAATACTGTTTTATTGACAAGTATTTCATTGTATATTCCAATACTAGAAAAGTCACTATTGAAGAAATCTAGACAGTTGACATACTTAGCAGTGTCTACTTTTCTTCTTCTTCCATACAAGTTTACTCTAGCTAGAGCGTTGTACTAATTGATCAACACTTATGTATTTCTTGAGAAATAAAAGATTTTTAATATATTGAGTGGATGTAAATATATCCATATAGAGTTACCTTTCAATTTCCCTTCAAAATGTGGATTGGTAGCCACATTTAACCCAGGATGAGGCATGAGAAAACAATTGATTTCCTCGAAACAGGAACGGATGTGCTGCCGAATCTGTTTTAATTCCTGGTGTTGTTTATCCGAGATCTACAAAACAAACGTACATAAACATAAAGTTAACAGAAGATTTCAACCAGAGACTTTGGTGCCAAGTACCATGTCATTCATAAATAACGTAAATAAATTCTTATGATTTAAGTAGAAGAATGAAGAACTTATTTGCTCACAGCTCAAGAGTTGATTGACATAAAGCATCTCATTGATACTGTATACCAACTTTTATTCGTGACACCTTTATTTCACAATGGCATTTTTTTTGCAATTTACCGTGGTTAAACTAATTTCGTGACAAATAATTTTCGTGATCAAGTTTTTAATATGTTGTTAATAGACAAAGCGACATTAAGGACCAGTTCACAGTGAGAAATATTTGCGATGACAAGGTTCTTGCAAAAATTTCTCACACGCGACTAAAAGTTGGTTTACAGTACAATAAATACCATGGATATATCAAAGTGAGCTGGATGCACTAACCTCTTTTTCCTTAAAAATTAACCTCAATAGCTAAAAACCATCTGATGATCTTTAACTATTGCACTATCGAGTTTGAGATAACAAGTTTTAACTACTTAAGGTTTAACTGTACTTACCTGAAGTCTTTTCTCTAAGACTTTTCTGCCCCCCGCCGCTCCATACGAGGATTCGTACGGAAAACTCCAGTCCCTGACCAGGAACATAAGACACTACAAAAACAAAGAAAAATGAACTTCTCATAATAAATCAGCTGTCACTTATTTTCACCAATGCAATTTTTAATTTACAAACTTATGATCAACACTTTAAATTTTCCAAACAATTATCAGAACTTTTCAAATTCCTAGTTTAGTATATAAACCAAGACTGCGGCATGCGTATATATCCTTGCTTCAAGTATGAATACTTGAAGTCAATGAACCTGCTCTTAAACCTAACCTTTGTATTTTTGCACAAAAAATATGTCAAATGCAGCATTGGAATAATGAATAGTAGTATGCATTATTAAATCCAAGAAAGTAAGCTTACCGGGAATTAACGTAAAATCACACGTAAAAAAGCAAATTCTACCATAGTGATGCAGCAGAAAATCAATGCTCTATTATTGAACCAAGTTTAAAATCTAAAAGTTACGGCAAATATCAGGTATAGGAAAATAATTAGCATAAATTTGTTGATGGAGTTTTAAATGAAAATGCAATTAAAATTAATACCGGATATATACATGTTCTACATTTCACAGAACCATGCTTTAATGTATCTCTGCATCAAAAGTAATAAAACTACACTTTGTTTACTGGTTCTGTTTTAATTGCAAATGTGAATCCTGACAGTATTACTTGAATTGGGTCATTCTTTTACAAATGACAGCTCATCATTTCAAACCTATTCTCCTTCCCCAAAATTTCATCTGAATACCATTAATGAGTTTATGTCACAAAAAGTCATATGTCAACTGTCAAAGATACAGGAAATGAAACTAATTAAATTGGATTAATTGACCTTCTTGCATAAAAACCAAACTTCCTGGTTGTTATATGTGCTTGTTAATTTCCTTCTCAGTTGACATTGTCACAGAAGTGTCTTGATCAAATATGCTATTTAAAGTAACACAGACATGAAAAAATCAATTAAATGCCGTGGTTTAAGAAAATTAAAATTTAAGTTACCTGGAATGGTTTTGACACGTTGTCATTATCCTCCAATGCAAGTCTTCCATATTCTGTGAAAAGCTGCAATTAATACACAATATATCAGAATAGATAAATATTTTGTATATAACATAAAATTGTATTGGTAAATCAACTGTCTTCCGTCAATTTTTCTTTCATAAATTTAGTTGCATTGAAATACAGTGTATTTCAACTACATTTCTTTCTGTGAAAACCATTACAATTTAGTGTAAATTAAATTAACATAGCAACATTGCAGTAAAAAGATCAATTCAAAGGAAAACACTTAAATTAAAGCCAGTAATGTGCAACTTACCTGTAAATGTTGCAGGTCATCTTCTTGTATGTTGTGTGTCAAATTAAATACCTACAAAAGTGTAAATGGATGTTATGATATTTTCTTTCTTTCCCTTTTTTTTTATCAACAAGAGGTCCAAGGGCTTTAAAATCACTTGAGTTATTTATTATCATAATGAAATAATGAACAAGATCAAAAGAGAATAACTTCTCTAGAAATTTTCCTGACAAGATGGAGTATCTTGTAGCTCTAACAAAATAAACAAATGTCATTGCACAGACTTGTCAAAATTTGTCCGATATGCAAAAGCTCAAAGGCTTCTAAAGATATTACTTGAAAATGAAAGTTTTGAAATTTATAACCTTGACCTTTGGACCTCAAAAACATTAGGGGTCTTTCTAGGCCATAGGGAGTTATTAAAATTTCATTGCAAAAGCTCAAAGACTCCTCAATATATTGCAGGGAAAACCCAAGAGTTACCGACAGACAGAAATAAATCTAGATAGACCAAAATAAGCTTTCATTTTCAAAAGTTACCTTTTTTTTATTGCTAAATGGTTCCTGAGAAGAAATTTTTATGACCTCACCAAATTTTCACATTTTTTTCAAGGTGGGGCATAAAAATGGACAAAGCATAAAACAAAATAATGACAATACAAGTTTTAGCACAGAGGTGTACAAAGTTATCTACCCTTTCTTTATGTATACATTACCTGAACTGAACTAAGCATTGTACTGAGGGCAAAAATAGTAGCACAGTCTCTCACAGTGGACTCACTGTCAAAGGCCCCCTGGGTATCCATCAGTAGAACAGCAACCTGTGATAAATTAGGATTAGAGAACTCAAAAACATATTCTGATTGTTCATATCCAGTATACAGGGCTACTTCTTACCTATTTTATTTTCACCCCTTTCACACTTGCAAACAATTTTGCCCCATTTTAAATTCACCCAAAAAAATAGTTGTGTTAAAGAGATAATATTGTCTCTTTGATTTCCCCCAGTTTTAAACTTTCCTACTTGCAATGAAAACCAAAGGAGCAAAAGTAAAACAGAGTTAATGGACTTACCTCTTCTCCGGAGGGGACTTTACAGATGAAAGGTTCACTCCACATTAAGATTCCTGTGGTCTCTCGCTCTGAGCCCCCTCTCCAGGTGAACCCCTCCAGGGGTGATTCATCCCCTCCCAGCCAATTAGGGTGACCCTAAAGGAACATGTCATATTAGTCTGAGCTGTCTTAAATAATCATGTTCCTTATTCATGTTAAATAAAATTAATGATAGAAATTAGAAAAACAAATAGTATTCTGCAATCAAAATAAAGCCAATATATTTAGAGAAAACAGAAGTCACCTTTCTTTTCAAGTAAAATAAGAAAGAGAGAGATTTGAATTTTTATAGAATATTATGTTTAGTCCATTAATGCATTTAAGTAATTCAAAACTCCCAGCCTTATATAACAACCAGGCTTCCACATCCACATGAATTTCAGAACAGAACAAAAATCCATACCTGAGCATTCAGATATCTGAGGAAGAAGTCGAGGAGAAATGACTTTCCTTTCCTAAATGCCCCAGCCACTGAAACAACCACTACTTTCTTTTCCTGGATTCTGGGATCCAGAAGAATTTTAGCCAATTTCTCTTCGTCTAGTTCAAAGAAATGCAGGGTTTTTTCTTCCTCTTCTTTTGTTGTTGCCCTGATGATCTGCACAGGTTCTCCATTTAGTCGCGACCCACTGGCCGAAACTGAAGAAATGCAAAAGACAGCTATTAAAAATATGTACGACAGCTACAGTTGCCCAAAGTCAATCCATTTCATATTCATAAGTTATGCTGAAAAAGACTTATTAACTTCAAAATGTATATAAAAATATTTACAGTGAAAAAAAATTGTATCTAGAGTACAAGTCCGTTTTTGTATGAAAGATATATAGAGGGGCGTAAGCAGAGAGAAACAACTTCAGCCACATACATAGAATTTCTGAGTGTGATTCATTTCTGAACTCATACTGAAACAGGCTACTGATAATTAAGTTGACATTGCAAGGTGACAACTTTGTAAATCCTATGTGTGATTCTATGACTTCATTTGTTAAAACAAGCTATTGTTAGGTTGAATGTTGATTCATTTAACATTTGAAAACAAATTGGAAAGCTGTTATTTTCATACTTAATTTTCTATGGATTTAAATACTTTATTATAAGGGATAATATGCGAGTTTAGAGATTGTAACTCTCCTACGATAGAGGCGCAAAAAGTATCCATATCAGCAGGGAAATGGGACAGGTTATTAGTGTATACAAATATGCAAAAATAATGAAGGTATTTATGGCTTTTAAAATTCATTTACTGTTATAGAAAGATAATACAGTTTGTAATGTTTAGCATGATGCATTTGATTATTTTGTCAAGCTCAACTCAAGCATATTTAAAAATCTACTTACAATTAGGATACTTGACAACGTAAGAAACATCGTAGTCTTTATAAAAAGAAAAGATATTCTTGATTGTACAAACCCTTTCTAAAAAGTTAGAAAGAATCAATGTGTCATTGAGATTACAGATGTGCAATGATCAGTCTCAGATGCCTGTGTATCGTATCTATTAGCATGATTAGAGGTCCATATCTTTTCCCTCATCTGAAAAGTCCTACATTCACCATAATATTCTTTTTTGTTTCGATTTTTTGTTTTTTTAAAAAATGACACCTTTACATTAATTAGGTTATTCTCGAGTTGAAGAGAGCATTCTCAGACCTGACAATCACATAGTTATGATAAACCAGTATATCGATGATGGCATGCAATGTACCCGACATATCTATCCCACCTGTCTGTTTACGTGGCAATGAAACTTCCCTCTTCAATGAAAGAGCGCACTGAGGGAGATAATCTCGAAACTTGCACATTGCTGATGTGAATTGACAATGGGGGTTATTACTCCTCTCTGACACCTGTTCCCACAACTGACGTCTTCAAGGGTCACTGTATGCTTTGCTTGCCATTTGTAATGTTTAATAGGGTTTAAGAAAAATTGGATTAAATATTTTAAGTTTTAAATGGTTATCCATAGAAAAAGATTAAGACTTTTTGAGAGGTCAACCTAGGTTCGAATTTCAGTTTTGAATGGTTGAACGAATCAAGTGGCAGAGATATTGGATGTAATTGTTCATAAAAACATGTTTTAAATTAGCGAAATGGGTATATTTGTTGCACTAAAGACTTCTATTGCAAAATAATATCTCTGCATCTAAACTATATCTATGATACCACATCAGTCCTAATCGAAGTAAGTTCTGGTTTGGTTCTTCATTTAGTCCACCTTAACTAACCTTAATTAGGCCTTTGTAGAGAAGATGAGGGGTGGGGGTGGGGGTGGGATTAAACCGAGCCATCAAATTCTCTGAATAATATTAGTAGGACTTTTATTGTTACTAGCATAGGGGTTTGCAATGCCAATTGTGAACTCCATTTGTTTGGCGTATCATATATTGTTACAGCCTTTAATTTTTTTTTTCTTCAAAAATTGAGAACAGTAATTCATACATGTTAACCTACTGTGATGAAAAATAGGGAGATTCAGACCTCAAAAGCGGTAGCATTGCGTGCGTTGTTTTACACATGGATTTACGAAGATGTATATTATGTAAATATGGCCTAAAATGACCACTGCAATATTCTCAAATATCAACTGCAATGAAGTAGATAGAACACTTTAAGTTTGCCATAAATTATAAAATATAAATATTTTTCATTTTCATCATTTGGTTTTGATTAACTACTTAACATCCATTGGAAGCATCATCTTTGTTGATATAGTCTGGAAGCAATAATTCTGAATGTTCATTCAGCTGTCAACAACAGTAGATGATGACATTGTTTAATCCAGATCTAAAACTAGTTCTTATCTTTCATTAATTAAACTTATTTTCCCGCGATTATCGAAAATGAAAGTAGAGATGTAATATACTAGCTGCTCATGTCTCATGGCTTTTTCAATTGAGTTATTAATTTCTAATGATATTATTGATAAATTTGCGAGCACCTGTGCTTTTATAGCCACTGTCAAACATTTTCATTCAATTCTTAAATGCTATATCCCCTTTTTCTTGGCAGTGATGTGTACGAAATTTATCGTATGTAATCACTGAGTTTGGCGGTGTTGTCTTTGTCAAATATGTGCTTGAAAAGTTGAAATCTATGCAGACATCTGTACAGAAAAATGTTTGTATGCTTTCAGGTCAATTCACGTGATATATAACGAGATCTAACGAGATTTTAAAAGGAGTGGCTTCAAAATGGATACCTAAGCGAACCAAAAATACTTTTGACAAAACTTCTATTCAAAAGCGGTAGGCGGGAGATGGAGTGAAAAAGCAGTAGACTCCCGCCTAAATCAGTAGAGTTAGCATGTATGAGTAATTACACATCGAAATATTGTGTTCTCAATGAGTCAATCTTGCTACTGGATATGTGTTTCAAACGAGACTTACACATAACATTTGTTATTTATGTCTCTGGTAACTGTAAGGTTTCAAAGTTGTGTGTTCATTCTGTGTAGATGGGAAGAAAAAAAGTCTTCTAAATAAAGCGCTTAAGTAAAACTTAACACGTGAATCTTCAAAACGCGAAAAACATTATAACAGAAGAAACAAAAATCATCTGTTAAACTGTGCACGTCAACAGTAGCAGTCAGTGGGTCACCACAATCGTAGAACCAAATGTGAAGAATCTATTTTACTTTGATTTTTATATCATTGCCTTTTCTGGAATCTCACAACACCAAAAAGAGAACACGGGAAATTCGTGTAACCTTTAAAATTGAAAATTACCTGGCGCTAAATTATCGTTTGCCATTTGGTTTCGGTTTCCGATGGTAAAATGAATGATATGTAACTTCCGCTAAAATTTTGTTAGGTAAAATCTAGAGGAGTCCCGACTTCCGTAATTCTCGCGCACTGACGTGTGACGTCACGCACTATTTTTTGCCATACTAACCAAAAAATATCAATGAGCAGAATTTAGAAACTTGATCTGAGTGAAATTAACCATACATTTGGGGAAAAACAAACTGTTATCATATCAAACAAAATAAAAAACTAGATAAAATTTTTTAGATTGAAGATATAAAAAGTATAATTACTAACTTGTAGGATCTATATTTTATAATTTCTGCTTCCGCCTTATAAATAAGCAATAGGGCACGAGTAAATACGTTCAGCAACTTGGTAAAAATAATGACATCTTCATATTCAACGATGCAGAATAAACATGCATAAGGATTAAATGAGTAAACAGGTTAGCAGAACTAAGGTTTATGTTGTTAACCAGATGTTGGCAAAATTTAGGTTGCAAATGCTTAAAAACAGTTGCATATTTGTCACCGAAACTTCACAACGATTTGCTACTTCTCATATGTTGCTTCCCCTTAAGAAGCGTGTTTGTTACCATCTTCATTTCAAGCATTGTGTATTTGAAATGTTTCTCTCTACTTTAAAGTCGCTGTAATTTATATTCATCGACGTATTTTTAAAATAACATAGATAAGAACAGAATCCTGGTATTTTACATCAATGAATTCATTGCTATATGGCTCACATGCAACAGATAGAAATTTCTCCAAAGTGATCCTGATTAATTGTTAATGCTAGTTCTTATCAAAAGAATGATCTTGAAAGCATTTTGGCCTTTAAAATGGAGTTGTACTGAACGATGCATGTCAACTACTTCTAATTGGTATAATTGTGAATTATTACTTTTACTTTCATCTTCAACCAACTTATCATATATAATTCAGATGATTGTTAAAAGAATGAAGGCCAAGTTTCTCAAGTTAGCATTTGAGTGACGTGTATCATGATAAGGTCATGTGATATATATTGTGATACATATCATGCAGATGTCAACAGTAAACATATCTTTTAACATTGTTAACTTCAAAAGTAAAACCAGACTTCTCAGCATCTTTTCACCAAACTTGAAGTACTGTAAATCACTTTTTATTCGCGAGAACTTTATTATCGCGTAATTACGCGAGACAAAGCGTTCGCGAAAGTTTAATTCTCGCGTATAAAAGTATTCCTTACGATTATATAGAGGAATAACAACTATTCGTGAAAATTATGTCTCGCTTACAAAGCGTCAATGACAATCTCGCGAAAATAAGGTGTCGCGAAAATTTAGTGATCTACAGTAATCTTTTCACAAATTAAATTATCGTTTTTTTTTGCTATTTCTGAATGTTAACATATATCTGATTGATCACAGACTTCTGAAGAAAAGTTCCCACTGTAATGTGATACATACTTAAAAATACAATTATGTCTTGAGCTTCGCAATTGATATTATGATGTATCACTATATTGTTAACACACAGACATAATTTTTACTGTTACAAGAATAATGGTACTAGACTGTTTAAACTTTATACATTTGAAAAAGTTATTTTAAAAAAAAATAGAGCTCCCAATCTCCCTCTCCTTTCTCTCCCTCCTTTAAAAGAATCATACCTCATCATTGGTCTGTCCCAAGTGTACCCCCTTATATTGCCTATTAAAATATCTTTATTTAAAAATCTAACACTCAAATTTTTTTTAAGTTCTGCATGTTTGGAGTATTTTTGTAACATTAGTTGAGGGAATCCTTTCTGTAGAAGTTTTTGTTTTTGTTGCTATTGTGTAAAATGTCTTTAATCCTTTTTAAGGTATAGAAAATAATTGTATAGAAAAGGAAAAGAATTTTTTCATATAAAAAAAACACAATTAACACAATTAATAACCAACTTACTAAAATCTGGTCTTACTTTTAAAGTTTTATCATGAGAACTTACCAAAAACATGTAAAATGTTGATTTTACAAAATACCAAGCATTTTCATTCATTCCTTCAAAGGCACTTAGCATGAGACTGAATTATCATAAACAATTCGCTGCAATGACATTTTTTCAGACATCTCATATTTTCAGGTTATTAACCAACACATGTCCTATACAGGATGCAGGTGGGTTACACCTGAAATATATACCATTACAGAAAAGTGCACAATTTGTATCTTAGTATAGACAAAATCAATCTAATGCAGTGTGTTACTGGGGCCTGTGGGTTAAAGTGTTTTATTCTTGAAAAGTTGACAATTTGAATCAAATGTTTAGAACAGCAATTATTTTGATGAGGTCTTCCCTTAAAACAGTCAAGGGCATATTTTGGAGAGAAGAGTTGTCACCTAGCTGACTCAATTTACCTATAAAAAGCTATTTTTCTAAATGGATGTTAAAAAGCATGAAATGAATGGATTGATTATTTTGGGATTTTTAAGATGTCCAAAAAAAAAAATACGAAAAAAACATAAAAAAATTCACCTTAATTCAGTCTTGGTGGAAAAAATTAGCTTCTTATACAGCAAATTGTCCCCTCAATTTTATTTACTGGTTCACAGATAGGAAGAAGTGATAGAAATTGAAACGTAAATGGGAAATCTTGTTTTTTCTTTTCTTTATATTGATTTTATAGGTCTTTTCCCAACTAACTGTCAACTTCATGTATATTTTACTTTAATTCATTGTAGAATGGAATTTGCTTCATGAGATTCATCTTGAGTTCATTTTGGTGTTACATATATTCAAAACAGTACAGTGCTTTATTATATTTTTAATTACTTATAAATGCTTAACTGATTCTATAGTCATAAAATCTGTTTAATCTTTTCTCTGCATGCTGCATGCACAACATTAAATTCGAATATTTCATAGTGTGATTTTAAAGTACTCTTTAAAAAAAAAAAGGAAGGCAAGGGGTGGGGGTTAGGGGGAGGGGGTAGATTGTTTTCATCAAACTTCAGCAACTAATTTGGACAGCTTTTGGTGGTTTAGAATTATTTGATCACATCATAATAATTATTTTTTTAGCCAGAGCCTATTGATTTTTATTCAAATAATATAGTTATTAGTCACATAAATTTTAACAAATTAGAATTAGTATATTTTTTGCCTAAAATCAGTTGAGTCAAATTTATCTTTTGTCTGAATGGGAGGTTTATTTTTATGGGAAAAAAATGCACAATCTCGTAACCCTCTTAAAAACTTCTCACTCTCAGATGGGAATAGGATATAGTGAAGGGTGATAATAAAGCTAGGAAATGTGGAATTGGAATCATTTCAATTTATTGGGGTGGGTTATTTTTTGGAAAACTTCAATTTGACAGGCTTGTACAGACTTTACTTT
>PRKT01000133.1:146661-190114 GCA_003671525.1 Saccostrea glomerata | reverse complement strand
CCCCCCCCCCCCCCCCCCCCCTAGAAATGTTAGGATTCCAAGGGATGGATTTTTATTTTGCATGTGCAGTATCATTTAATCCTCCTTTCTTTTTCTTTTGTCTTTTATTAGGTTTTCTTCATTCTGATGATCATGTTGTCTAGAAAGCATACCACTTCTTCCTCCCTTGTGGGCCGTTCCCAAGCCTAGAGAATGTGTCCACACCCTCCACTTACTCTACTCTAACAAACTTCATCTCGTGTCTCATCATCCACATCCACTATGAATCCACATCACCATGTCTCCACTTCCAATCTCTTCATGCCAGAAAAAGGAATTTCTTCCCACCAGGGTGGAAATTCTGCCATTAACTACCCACCTCCTTCTATTTTAGGGGGATACTCCCTAACAGATAGCCAGTTTCACATTCGATTACCCCTCAAAGAGGACATGGGCGAACCCAAGCACGACAACGCCAAAGTCGATCTGTATTCCATGGCAGAGGATAAATCGGGCTTAGGGGTCATGAACTCTTTCCCTGACTCCGGCGATCAGACCAGTCCTATAACACCAGTGCCAAGGTCCACCCCCCACATCCATCCATACCGCCCGTCCGCCAATTCGGGCGACGCGATGCTCAGTGCCATTAACTACAATGAAAACGAAATCTTACAAGACGGGCCGTTCGACGTGTCTGTGGCAGGGACCCTTCCGAACTTGGACGACGGGATGATTCTGCCCAATATGGGGACCCAGGATCTGTTTGACGGGGAGGGGAATATGGACGAACCCTACGACATGGAGGAGGCGTTTGGGGACCCCAGTCCGGGGTTGGTGGGCGAAGGCAATCTGGGATCTGTTATCGACCCTGAGGGGCTCGGTATAGGTAAACCTCTGGAGCATTCTCAAGTTCTTCTGTCCATCTCAATGTTTTGAAAGCTTTGAATATATGGCTTTTTGTCCTGAAATTTTTATCAGATAGGAAAGTGCTTAAAATATGCTTTTAATTTATTATGTATAATCTGTCTCTTAAAAAACATTAAAATAATATTTCGGATTGATATATGTGTTTACAATGCTTAAAAGATTTGAGAGATTTCATTGTCATCCTTTAATAGCATACAAGTATTGACAAAGTATTCGGTCATTTTCAGACCCTAGACTAGCGGAGGGAGCTGGTAAGAAGAAAATGAAGGGGAAACAGATGAAGACACCTCCTCAAGGATCCCCCGGGCGCAACTCAAACCTCCTGATGTGTACTACGTGTAACAAGTCCTTCAACAACACTAGTGCCTTGGCAAAGCACAGGCTTACCCACAGTGATGAAAGAAAGTATGTCTGTAACTTGTGTCAGAAGGCCTTCAAAAGACAGGATCACTTGTGAGTATTAGATATAATGTAAATACAGTGAAATTTGCTCCATGAAGATGTTGTGTATTTGGGAATTTTGCATTCAAAATATTTCATAGTTTTTAAAAAAATCATTCTAGGTAGCATCTAACCTGGCAAATATAAAAAAAATAATCTTAACTCATGTTGAACAGTAAAAATTGTTTTGTTGACTATGTTTAAATCCTGTTTTCATGCTAAGTATAGAGTCACTCTTTGTATTTGATCTTTCTTGACAAATTTTTGGACTTTGAAAAAACAACTAAAAATTTTCTGCAATTTTGCTTTTGATTCCAAATTTAGAAATGGTCACCTGATGACACACAGAGAGAAGAAGCCGTACGAGTGTACCGTGGAGAACTGTCAGAAGAGTTACTGTGATGCCCGGTCTCTGCGGCGTCATCTGGAGAACCACCACAACCAATCACCAGAGCAGATCCAGGAGGCCATCGCCAAAGTGGCACAGAACGCGGCAGCCGTGATCGCCGCTGCCGCCGCCTCCAACACTGCCTCCATCAAAGCTTCTGTCACCTCCACACAAACCAGTCCAGGCAGTGGCAGTGCCTCCTCCGCCATATCAAGCACTTCTGTGGGAAATCAGAGCGTCCATAGTGATGTAACTTTACCAGCTATAGAGGGAGGGGGTTACAGTTCACAGTATGCTAGTGAAAGTTCTACTCCTGTGACAAGCCCCACCTATGGTGCTCCACATGCACCACAGACGGCTTTCCAGTATGAACAACAGCAACCACAGGGAGGTGGTCAGGGGGGTCAACAGGCGGGATTGGGAGAGCTAGAGCAACAAGTGCAAGTCTCTCAGCAACAGGTGGTGCAGGAATGGCAGCTCAAGTTGCAACAGGAACAAGAGCAGCAGGCAGCTCAGGCCTTGAAAGAACTTCAGCTAATGAAATTGCAACAGCAGCAACAACAACAGTTTTCACAGCAACCTATGTCGTCAGAGTCGGCAATGTTTGGAATGCTGGAATCCCAACAGCAACATGCGGATCAGCAAGCAGTGCATGATTTGCAGCTGAAAATCCAACAGCAGCAACAAGCTGCACAACAGGCTCAAATGCAACAGCAGCAGCAGGTCTCTCTAGCATCTCAGTTGCAACAGACACAGCAAGCCCAGTTGCTGCAGGCTTCACAAATGCAGCAACAGGCTCAAGAGCTTCAGCACCAGTTACAGATGCAGCAACAATTGCAGGTTAGTGCAGCAGAATTAGGCTTCATGGTTACGTGTTTGATGTTAAATAGCAATATCAGAAACATACCAATACTAGTGGTATTACATACAAATTATTGATTGTGAAGCAAGTCACCTTTTGACAATCGTCTTCTGTTATTTTTTCGTACGTGTTTTCGGATGTTGCATCTGTATGCTGAAAAAGTCTCTATGCATAAATACAGAAAATAAGGAGATTTTCTATATTGAAATTACATGTCAAATTATAAATTACTATTCTTGCATGAAGCATGAAGCAGAGATGGTTTTGTGCTGTATTGGATGATATTTATGAAAGTTTGTTGATTCCATGACAAAGTTCTTTGATTCTTGTTACAGGAGGCAATGGATTCACAAGGACTGCAGCCGTCTGTAGGATTTCCTGGACAAACTTGGCAGGTATGTAAGGTTTCTGATAGATATATTGTGATGTTACATGTGTGTGTATAAATAATGGAAGATTTTTTTACGATGTTGTGTTCATATTCAGGGGTCTAGAATTAAGGGAAAGTACGATTCAGGGTCATGCCCACCTGCTCGAGAAAGTAAAAAGTTGTTAAAAGTTCTTTTATTACTAGTTTTGATTGAAAATTAATTTGAATTTACTTAACTTGTGAATTGTGTGAAGTGGTATGAAGGGTTTCCAGTCAAATTAAATGTACATTATCACTACAGGAAATACTTGTTTGCTGTAGTAATAAAATCAAAGTACTGAAAGTACTGATGGGAGTTGATTATTAAATCAATTCGATGTATGATTGATTGATTTATATTGTTTAACGTCCCTATCGAGAATTTTTGACTCATATGAAGATGCCATCACTTGCCGGTGGAGAACTGCAATTTTTTTACTTATACTCGGCACCCAATGACCAGAGAGAGAGGTCTTTTTTCGAGCCAGCACCTACTGCGACCAGGGACCTTCGTTTACACGGTCTCATCTAAAGGACCGGTCTCCAATTCTTTCGGTGCATGGGATTCGAACCTGAATTCGATGTGTGTAACCTTGCCCACTTTCCAAATTATACTTATATTAATGCTTCTTGATTGAGGCATGTGTTCAAGAAGCAAATGCATAAGTGGATTTCGTGATCTTACAGAGTCAAAGCGGTATGGTTTGTTCTACTGTAAATCACTTTTTATTAGAAATTTATTTCCGCGTAACTAAGCAAGACAGCGTAATTTCTCTCTCGCACATATACAAGTGCTTTTGACAGTTTTAAAGATATAACCACAATTCGTAAAGAAATATTTTGTCATGCTAATAAATAGTTACATGTAATGACTATCTCGCGAAAATAAGATGTCTCGAAAATTAAGTGATCTACAGTAATTTGAAAATAGCTTGAACGATATGCGAAATCTTGTTAGATTGATTGTTTTCCTCACAGACTTCGTCCTTATCTTAGATGAAGGTATGGAACTTGTACTTTCAGTATCTAAGATAAAAAAGTTGTTTTAGGATGAAAATGACACTCAAGACAAATTTGAGAGAAAATGAATAACGCACTCAGTGGGGAAAATGCAATTATCTTAATTTAGGTATGGGGAAATACTAATATGGATAAATATTGACATAACTTGATAAAAATATCATCAAACGATTACGACATCACAATTAATTCATGAATAAGGAGGACAGCGTTTTTCGATATAATGAAATTTAATTAAAGTAAAATAACAAATACAATCTAAATTGGTGATGAGAAAATCAACGGAACTTTACTTTGAAGGTATTTCACAAATATAGATTTTGGTTCACAATATTCATCTTGTAAAATAGGAAAAGACTATTCAAGCCCATATCAACAATTTATCATCGCTAGTATTATGTATAAGTGTAGGGTTAATCTATCAGATTCAGAAATTACATTTCCTACAGCAAAATTAGTAACAAATTTATACACACCAGGTATTGAGTTTAAAAAAAAATCAATTGACTTTTTTTTCACAGGTTGAGCAGGAGTAAATTCTGAAAATAAAGTTTAATAGCTAGGTTGCTTTTAATAAATTTTTATCATATATGCGAATATATATTTTTTGTAAATGGCTAAAACCCCAAAATTTCATGTACATACAATAAAATAAGTTCAATGATGTTCAAAAATCTGAATATAAGTATAGTTCATGTAGTTTGTGATGTAACAGATTGGTGTATGTATTTCATACTTAATAGAAATCGTTCGATTATGACATATTTATTATGCCTTTTTGCCTGGTATAATTCATTTTCAAAATGAACATTTTATATTTTTGAGACTGATTTCCGTGAAATCTAATTAAAATTGCAACGAGATATTTTTAAACCACAAAGCATAATTTACTAGTACGTGTGTATTTGGACTTTTTTCCCAAAATGTATATGCACTAGTATTACACAGATCTGTATTAGAGGGAAATTGGATACCCCAACATCCATCCACGTCCTTAAAATACTCAATGTGCCAAAAATTTGCAATAATCTATTTCCACTCTTTATCTTGCTTAGTCAAACCAGGGACCTATATACTTAGTATATAGGTCCCTGGTCAAACAGTCATCACGCAAATTGACTATCATTATACTTTATATATAACTGTACAAATTTCCAAAAACAAAAGAAATTAACAAGCTTCATAAATCATCCTGTGTATACTTTCATTAACTATCATTCCGGACACAAAAGTAAAAGGCGAGAAGTAATATTAATCCATGCAGTAGGTCACTTCTGCAGCAGTGGGGAGATCTTATCTAAATTAAGCTTTACACATATTAGAGATTCGCAAGCACACAATGCCCGCTGAGTTATCAATCAGCCTGAGTCAGGTGCACACATACACATGTATCGTAAACAAAAACAGCTAGCCTAGACATGAAGTTTTGTTCTCTGTTTTCCAAATTGACTTTAAATTGTATCTGTTTATAGCACATCTGATTACTAAGCCCATTGTTTTATTGTCTAAATATACTCTATCAATTTTTTTTCTGTTTTTAACTACCAGAATACCATCATGTTTTCTCATCACATTGCAGACGCTTTGTTAGTAGGGAATTTCCTGTCTTAAAATTAGAAAACGTGCACAATGTATGAATACATATCAGAATCGTTATGATTATTTAGATGACAGATGCCTAAGAGGAAATTAATATGACAGACAAAAGTTGAATACAAAGTGATTGTGGACTATAATGTAAAGAATGATAATTTCTTTATAGTAAGTATAATGGGGAACTATTTTCTTATTCGCAATGCTCATTTTCCTTGGCAGCTGTTTGTCAGTTGCACTTCCTGTCTGGACCACTGACATAGAGTCGTTGATATAATCAACTCCCAAAAACCAAATACGGTACTCTTTCGATTTACCGGAATTGATACGAACGTGATTTGAGGGCTATAACTCTTGGAATTTAAATGATTAATGTTAGAATTAAAGAAATAAATGTTATAATCCACTAAACAATAATTTTAGCTTTAAAAACACAATTCAATATAGCATACAGTGTATTAATATATCTATATCAAAAATACAATGCAATATAGCATATTGATATTCTTAGTATATCAGAGACATAAATACATGTAGCATAAATATTTAATTAGGGGGGGGGGAAATATTCACATATTTGAACCATGGGAAAAATGTTAGCCTGTAAATGGATACCGTTTAATTAATTTTGGCATTATTTGCGAGGGTTCTGACATCGCTAAAATTGAATATTGCTAAGAATTAATTGCATATTATTTGTAATAGCTTCTTTAGTTAGCATGTTCAAATCGCTAAAATTACTTCCTGCTAAAAATAACATACCAGATTTTAGGTAGAAATTGCTAAATTTCCGTCTCGCTAAAATTTCTACTTTTAAATACGGTACATGTATATAAACATTATGTCAATAAAATCTTAAAACTTGATGTTTCATGTTTTTGTTGGGCAAGAGAATTTTTTAGGCGGGCATAGGGCAAGTGAGTTATAAAAAAAATTATAGACCCCTGATATTTTTTTTTTTATCAGCAAATGTTATACTCATGGCACACATATACATAAATACTAAATACTACATTCTTTGAAACCCCCCCCCATATTCAGAAATTTTACAGAATGAATAAGCTCATTATTCAGTTCACAAGCCAAAAAATGTAATACCCCCGGTACAACGAGCAAATTTTTACCAGAATAAAGGTTTACTATTTTAAGTTGTAAATATAAGCATATTTTCTTCAATTAACAGGCCTCTTCACTGAATCCTGGAGTAAAGCAGGAAGCCATGCCTCCAAGTACAGGGGAGGAACAGCCATCTAATTATCTAGGTCAAGTCAGCCCCATCAGCCCAGCCCCGGGCCAGATAAACGCAGCCCGCCTCATCAACCCATTAAGTGGGGTGTTACCGCGGGGATTTCAACCAAATGGAAACGACCAAAAATTGATGTATGTTGGGTAGATATTTAAAAAAGACTTGTGCTTTGTATTGGAGATGATTTAGTTAAAGGAATGTCTTCAATAATTTTTCAAGTTAATTGAAATCAGATTTCGAAGATTCATATAACACACAGTATGTTTATTGCTCCTTCATGATATCTTGCAAGACTGAAAAGAAATTTAGAAAGTTGTACTTGCATAAATTACCTTTTTTATGTTCTGAAACGAAAAGAAACCTTTGTCATGCAATGTAAAGTTGCTTTTGATTTTAGAATGCTAAATGATTTATTTTTCTTAGATTGGTTATAAATTATACCAAAATTTTACAGTCCAATTCTTTTTCATATTTTTAGGGATGAATCAAAACCTGTTGTTTGCAATATTTGTGACAGAAAATTTAAAAACATTCAAGCTTTAAATGGACACATGAGATTACATGGTGGATACTTCAAGAAGGTCAGTGTTCCTATGTGTATTCATATTTAAGATTCAAGAGGTTCTATTATGCTATATTTCACACTAAAATACAGGCTTAGTTAACCATGAAAGCATATACTGACTTATCAAGTCCCTAAATGAAACGTGATACTCTCAAAAAAAAATTTTGTGTGTATATATTGTTAATATTCTGAAGGTTTTCTGTGATTAAGATGTTTTATAAATTAAAAAAAAAATTCAATGCAACTTGTATTTATAATCCATATGTTGAGGATTCAAAAATCTTGCCTTATAGGATGTGAACATTAAATCCCATCAGGAAATTTCAATTGTTTAAAACGTCTTATCCAGAATGTTGTCTAATACAGAATGTTGTCTAATACAGAATGTTGTCTGATCCAGAATGTTGTCTAATACAGAATGTTGTCTGATCCAGAATTTTGTCTGATACAGAATGTTGTCTAATACAGAATGTTGTCTAATACAGAAATAACAGAATATTGTCGTCTAATCCAGAATGTTGTCTAATACAGAATGTTGTCTAATCTGGCTAATTTCTGTGGAACAAATGGTGACGAGTTTTGATTTTTCTAATAGACTCATCTCCAAAATTTATTTTTGTCATTGTTAGGAAGTAAAAGAAGATAAGAAAACAAAGAAGATGAATCCGATGATGGCCCCTCCCTCACCTGTGGGGCAAAAACCTGGGCTTCCTGGACAGCCATTCCAGGGGGGCATGGATCAAGTCGGATCCTCCCCGAATCAACACAACCAAAGTGTGTATTTAGTTTAGTTTCATTATTATAATTTTTCAATATGTATTACATGTATTTATATATTATGGGGAAGTACAGTTCAGTGACCTGCAATGCATATACTGTTTATCTTTGTTTATCAGAGATAAAAACAAGTTATAAAATTTGATTGTGCATTGTATTCAGATGATGTACAGATAAGTAATATATTGTTGTTTAAGTGACACAATTGCGAAATTTTTAAAAAAAAATTATCTTAAGTTTTTTTGATGATGTCATTAAATATTATCTGTGATACTTACAGAATATAAACTATGTCTGTTTGAAATAGTTCTGTGCTTTAATAATTTTGTACACTCTCTGAATGGGTTGATATATGAGACAGTTAACCAAGGATCTGTTTGATTTTTTCAGTGCAATATACCTTACAGTCACCGGTCCCTCCTGACTCCCCCATGTCTGACACGCCCACCATGTACAAAACAGCCCCTCCCACTCAGCCTCAGTACTGGGTAAGGACCACCGAGGGGGGAATTTTAATCCTCAATATATTGAACTTAAAACAGGAAAAAATATTTTATATGCTAGAATTATATATAACAAGGTATTGTAAAATTTTCTCTAATGTAAATTGGGACACTTTTATACCAAGCTAAATAAGATATAGTTATTTTCAATCCATCAAGCATGAGCAGGCCTCTGTGTTGGTGAAAGATGCTGTATCGACTTTATATTTCGTGTTTCATTGTAATGAATTCATTTTTGGAAGATTTTGCCTGAGTCAAGTATGAAAAGGCAGGGGCACTGTGATGTTTGAAATGTGAAATGAAAATAAATTTCTAGACTTAATTAAATACTTAATAGACTTGTAATTAATTTATTTATAACATCCTCTTACATATTTTTGGATATGGCTTTGATATGGGTATTGAGGTAATGATCTGTTTTACAGGATCAGCTTTCAGAGCAACAAATACAGCAACTTTTACAGCAGGAACAGCAACAAATGCAGAGTGGATTGGAGAGGCAACAAAAACAGGTCACTGTAAATCACATTTTATAGACTCCTTTACTTTTTCAAGATATTTATTTTGCATTAATGAGGCAAGAAAAAATTCACCATTAACCAGTGTCTGCTAATTCAAGTGCAGCACTAGATATCATAATGTACATAAAATACATGTATATATGCACGAAATACAGTATAACGGGTAATTTTTACTGCTGTAAATTTTTACGAATTTTGGTAAAAAAAGGCTGATTTAAATTTTTACACGTTATTTTTTTACGAATTGAACATGATCGTAAAAATCAAAATCATCAGATGTAAAATTCCAGGTCACCGATTGTTAGCACTTTGAATGCGTTTGCGTACAAATAATGTGTCCGAAAACCCGATGTAAGAGAGAGAGAGAGAAATTTATAAAATTATAACAATATAAACAATGCAACAAATTACATAATGTACATGTATAATTTTTTTTCATCATTTACCTTTATATACACAAAACATGTACCCTTCATTTATTCATGTTTCATAAATAGAGGATATTCAATGTTTTGTAGTTGAATCTGGAATTTATTTCACGAGTGGGACAGGATTTTTGATATTTTCACGAGTGCGAAGCACGAGTGAAAATATCAAAAAATCCTGTCTCACGAGTGAAATAAATTCCATATTCATCTACAAAACATTGAATTTTCTGTTTATTACATTTTTTAAAACAAATTCTTTGATTTTTCCTTTGTCCCTGTCTTTTTGTAATTCAGTCATAGGCTACATGACGTCATAGTTGAGCTGTTGAGACGTCATAGAAAAGTGAGGTAAAACATTGTCAACATGGATTTAGCAACATATTTTTGGTAATTTTAACAGTTTTATTCGCTGTCAAAATGGTTTATTTATTTCCATCTATCTTATATTAGGTCAAGGAAGATTTTTTTTTACAATAATCTTCGTTATGGGAAGGGAAATCGAGAGTTTTCCCGCACTTCTGATATTCGTCACACTGTGACAGGATATCATTTTCATATCCTTTCACACTGTGACAGGATATCATTTTTATTCAATGAATAAATTACAGTATTTCACGGGTAAAAATGTAATAAAACACGTTACTGGATTTACCGAAAACAAGAGAGACAACTCAAACTATTATAATTGAAGTGAAAGTATGCATGTACAGTGTATTAACTCTTTACCCCTTAATGCCATGATTTGACGCACTGGCCATATCCCTATAGTGTTTGCCTGGCTGCCCCTTAGAGCGTTTTAGTTGAATTGGAGTGCAGTTTAAAACTGAACTAATAAGGGTCAAATTAATTTATTTATGCCATGTATTATATATCATTGAATTTGTAATAAATTAAAGTTTTAAAATCTATTTGCAAAATTTTAATCAGAGTTATCTGTTAATAAATAATTCAGGTGAAAGCAGGTGTAAATCGCAAAATAGATATTTTCAACATGTAAAACGGCTTTAATAAGCCAAAACTGTCTGTATATATAATAAAAATTATGTGTGATGATATAATTGATGCTTAAATTATCATTTATTATCAATTTTTTAAGTTTAATTCCTCAGAATTCAATAAATTGCAGTTCTACTTCAATGTCAATCTCGCCGACAAATTTTTCAGACTTGTGTGCTAAAACTTGATTTCTGGACGTTTTTGGACTCTTTAATGGTCCATTTTTATTTAAATAATTATTTCCTACACCTTAACATTTATAAATATGTGTAAAATGGAAGGTTTGTTCTGAATTTGTGAGAAACAGGTAACAAAATCGTCACTGCGCTGTCCCGAACTTCACAAAATTTTCGTAAGTTATGTTGGAGTATAAAACACATATGAATCATTATAATTTTCAAACCTTTCAAGACATAGGTAGTTTATAGCTTGAATTTCATGTAATGCTTTACTGGATGAAAAATATTGCCTATTGACTGAGTTATATGCTCAAAAAACATCGTATGTAACAGTCCGCCATTTTGAATTTTGGTGGGACTTTCCAAGATTCCTTTGTTTGTTTACACAGGTAAATCATGTGATTTCTGACTGTTATATGATGCAATCATCTATTGTTAACCTGCAGGTGGCCACCTGTGCTCAAATAATTAGTATACAAGCGGTAATTTCAGGTCAAATCATCAATGAAATACACATGCGTCAAAAGTCGTCATTAAGAGTTGGGGGCTAGGCGTCAAAAGTCGTCATTAAGGTGTAAAGGAGGGAAAGGTCTAAGGGGAAAAGAGTTAAGAAGTCGAAGTTTATTCAAAGCACATGAAACGGAAGAAAGTGTCAAAGATTGAAAACATTGGTATAATGGGAAGACCTGTAATTATTATGTCATTATCAGAATTCATGCGTCTCGTAAAGATACCCCCCAAAAAAAGAGTAATTTAACCAGGTAGGTCTAACTGATTAATTAATTGATGATGTTTGTATAATTTAAACAAGTTGATTGAGATTTACCTGTATGATCCCAATTGATGATTGGCTTAAAAGTGCTTAAAATACCAACAGTACACTAATTATATAGCCTCCAAGGAGTAAGCTTAATGAAAATTAGCATTACTTTTACACATACGATGCTAAAAATTTACAAGAGTCATTTTATAAAATATGTGAAATTTTACGCGTTTAAATTTTACGGATTTATAAAACTCGTAAAAATTAGTAAAAATTAGCAGCACGTAAAAAATACCCGTTATACGGTATATGTTCAGAAATGTGCTATATACCGGAGTAAATTCATCTAACTTGAATAAAAAAAAGATTGTCAGTCATCATACAGGTAAATTCATTTACAGTAATTTTGTAATATAAAATTCAATTTTTATTTAATTTTTGATAAACATTTTTGCAGCCTATTCTTCACCCTATTCTTCAGCGTCAAGGCTCAATGGAGACAAACGAGTATAGTTACGATAATGTACAGCCACCAGTCACTCAGATGCACTCTCAGAATGCACCCCATCAAGCCGTGAGTGCGATGGAAACTCAGGAATATTCCAGCAACCTGGCAGCTCAGGTACAGCAACTTATGCAGCAGCAGCTCCAGCAGCAACAAGAACAGCAACAAAGGACGGTTGACAATTTTAGCTCGCCGCATCGGAATTCTCACATCAATCTCAATTCGTTACCAAATCCCATGAATCCTTTGAATGTGCAGACCTCGTCGAGTTCCCTTCAACCAAAATTTGCTCAGAGTCAGTATGGGTCTCAACGGATTAAACAAGAGGGTGGTGGAGGGTTGAAAGAGGTGCCACTTGGGGAACCACTTTCCCAGCTGGCTTCCAGTCATGTGACCTTGGTGTCAACTTCCAAGCACCAAGGAATGACAGTGGCTCAGTTGCTCAACAGCATGGAGACTCCCGAGGGACTTAAACAGTTTGAGTTAGTGGAACCCGCTGAGTCAACAGGCAGTAGGAATATTAACAGTGGAAAGGCCAGTAGCTCGCAAACTGTTCCAAGATCCGTTGCTTCCAGTCATCCGTCATCTGTTTATCCAGGGATGGGACACTCTAATCCGTCGGATTTAGGGAAAGTGATGGATATTAATTCAGCTTTAGATGACATTAATAGCACCATTGCCGAGCATGAGATGCGAGATCGGCGGAAATCGCAGGAGGAAGGGAAGGACGTGAAGGCAGCAGAAATTTATCCTTTCTCATTTCCCAAAGTGACTATCACAGACACAGGGAGAGACAAAAGTGATGCGAAAGACCCTCAAAAAGTAGAAAAGGGGGATAAACACAAGGAGCTCAAACGGCGACTTTCAGGTAGTGATTACGAGAAACCAAAGATATCTGTGAACTTTGCCACTCAGAAATTTCCAACCAAAGACGAGTCATTTGTTAAACCGTCTCCGTCCATCTGCAGTCCAGAGACAAAACAGCGAATGAGGAGTAAATCGGGGGACGACTTCAAGCTCCTCCGATCGCAGAGTGTGGATAATACGTTCATGAGACCCAGAAGCAGGACCGAGGCATCACTGCATAAATTTAAGTCTCACGACGGGAATTGGGACTCATCCAAATTGTCAAAGTCCGACGGAGCTGGGCAGTTTAGGAACCCCAATTCCCTGGGAACGTTAAAAATGAGGAGGAAACATCGACCCTCTCCCCTCTTTATACCAACCTATCTCAACAATTCTGGATTCCAGAGCAGGCTAAGGTCTCCCAGGATATTACCCGGGGAATCCCGTGGAGGGAATACCCCACCTCCGTACACCCCTCCCCCCATGTTGAGCCCCATTCGGAGTGGCTCTGGACTTTTCTGTTCTCTATCAGGTTATATCCCAATAACCCCCAAGTCAGCACCTTTGACCCCTAGGAATTCTCTGCTGTTATCAGCGAGAAGTATTAGTTCTTTGAAGTCGGATATCGGGGACATTCAGGAAGAGGAGGAACCACAGTCAGAGTCAGCAGTAGAACCCCCGCCAGAAACCGACGTCTTACCGTGAGTTCATTTTGACCTAGTTTTTATTAGCTCACCTGAGCCGAAGGCTCAAGTGAGCTTTTCTGATCACATTTTGTCCGTCGTCCGTCCGTCTGTCCGTCTGTCTAGCTGTCTGTCTGTCTGTCTGTCCGTCCGTCTGTAAACTTGTCACATTTTCGACTTCTTCTCAAGAACCACTGGGCCAATTTTGACCAAACTTGGTACAAAGCATCCTTGGATAAAGGGGATTTTAAATTGTGAAAATGAAGGGCCAAGTCCCCTCACAAGGGGAGATAATCAAGAAAAGACAAAAATAGGGTGGCGTCATTAAAAAATCTTCTTCTCAAGAACCACTGGGCCAATAAAGCTGAAACTTATATGGAAGCACCCTGGGGTAGTGTAGAATCTAAATTGTTCAAATCATGACCCCCGGGGATAGGGCGGGGCCACAATGGGGAATCAATGTTTTACATAGAAATATATAGGAAAAATCTTTGAAAATCTTCTTCTCAAGAACCACTGGGCCAGAAAAGCTGAAACTTATGTAGAAGCACCCTGGGGTTGTTTAGATTCTAAATTGTTCAAATCATGACCCCCGGGGTTGGGCGGGGCAACAATGGGTGATCAAAGTTTTACATAGAAATATATAGGAAAAATCTTTAAAAATCTTCTTCTCAAGAACCACTGGACAAGAAAAACTGAAACTTATGTAGAAGCACCCTTGGGTAATGTAGATTCTAAATTGTTCAAATCATGACCCCCTTGGGTAGGGCAGGGCCACAATGGGGAATCAATGTTTTATATAGAAATATATAGGGAAAAATCTTTGAAAATCCTCTTCTCATGAATCACTGGGCCAGAAAAACTGAAACTTATGTGGAAGCACCCTGGGATAGAATAGATTGTAAATTTTTCAAATCATGACCCCAGGAGGTAGGGCGGGGTCAAAATGGGGAATCAAAATTTTATATAGAAATATATAGGAAAAATCTTTAAAGATCTTCTCAATAACCATGGGCCAGAAAAACTTAAACTTATGTGGAAGCATCCTGAGGTAGTGTAGATTTCAAATTGTTTAGATTACGATCATTGGGGTAGGGCGGGGTCACAATATGTATTACAAGGGGGAAATCTGGAAAAAAACAGAATGGTCGAAGATTCTCAGGTGAGCGATGTGGCCCATGGGCCTCTTGTTCAAAAAAGATTCCACTCCAACTTTCTCTTCATTAGTGATTGATCAATAAGTTTTGTTCTCTTATGTCCATACTGACAAGTCATAATTACAAAGTTAGACTGAGTATAAAGCCTATTTGGTTTTTTGTAAAAACAAATTAAGTGGATTCCAAACATTTATACATGTAACTTTTAAGTGCAACAAGCAAAGAAATTTGGCTTTTGAGAGGGAGAAGTCTATATTGTCAGGAGTAAAACACGAGTTTATGCACAAACTTACAATAAGTGTTTTTTGATAGGCATGTGAATATTGGAAATCAGTATCAAGCAGAAATACCTCCATTTAATGGTAAGACAACTTAAGATATGTAACACTTTGTATAATTTTTTTTAACATCATTGTTAATGAGAAGCTGTATATTAATTCCTTTGTGGAAGGAAAATAGAAAACCACTTTATAATTCATATAATTTTGGAAATGGAAAAAGTTTGTTATAATCCTAGAGGTGGACAAATTTATGATCTAAATTAAAACTGCATTGTTGCTTAAACAAAAGCTGTCAATATAAAAAAGTGTGAAATAAAATGACAATGAATATTTTATTTCATCCAGAAAACAGATCTGAAGCTATGAACACAGAGTGTAGGGAAGAGATGGTTTGGACTCCATCATCCATGGCAGACAATTCAGAGGAAGATGGTGGGTCTTATAGTTTATGTTTAAATAACTTAATATATAATTAAATATTTGTGACGTGGATTTAAGCATAATTGACAGAATTAAGGGAACATCAGTTGATATATGATTTCAATTCTGGATTAAGTATATTGTGATTTTCAGTAATTTTCAACAGAGAGGGGGGATTTTAGATTTTGGCAAAAAAAACAAAACAAAAAAAAAACAAGAATTTATGGTCAGCCAAGTGAGCCAACCAATCCTATTCAATGATTGGTAAAAAATTTTTCATACCTCACCAATTTTATGGTCCATTGCAACCACAAAATAAACAAAAAAATTGGTGTAAAAAGAGCCATGATAAAACAATAGTACAAGGAATTTAACATGTTACCCTTCTTTTGTAGTGCAATATTACCAGGAATTCAGCTGTAGTGCTGGTGTACCGGGGAATGGGTGTAACGTGGAATATGCGTTGCACCTCCTCCACATTCTCAAGGGCGATATCAAGGTACTAAATGATCAGTTTTATTAGTCCAGTTCAGGAAATTTATCTGTGTATGGATTTTTTTATTTTTGGAAAACTGTCATGGAAATACCTGTGTTCTTTGTACTTTGTAGGAAGCCATGTTGAAGCTGATGGAAGGGAAGATCTCATTACCAAAGAAACACACACTATTAGATTATAAATATCAAGGTAAGGAATAAAGGGTTTTCCCAAACAAATTTAAATTTTAGTATCCAGTTTTACCACATCCTACCTTCAAGTTGACACTGTAAATATTAAGTAATTTCAACCTTTACAAATAATTTCACAGTATCAAAATGTGAGTATATGTAATTATGACAGGACTATGTTGGCTCATGGAGTGTTCATTATTTCAGAAACTGACCAGTGGTCTTCAGAAGAAATAGAAAAATATCAACAAGCTCTGTGGAAATGTGATAAGGATTTCTTTAAAATATCAAAAGAGGTGAGATTAGTTGGTGTGAGGTTTATTTTAACTCAGGAGATCTGTCTGAAAAAATAGTTGAATTGGTAGTTGCTGAAGTACCGTAATTTTTGGATAATAGGTCGATACTTTTTTTCTCAGAATGCTGGGGTCGCCCAATATACGAATTCGACCTTTCTAAGGCTCAAGTTTACGAAAAATGACCCAAAATCAATAAAATTTACGTCAATTTCAAAGCAAATCTGTGCCACTTTCATAACTTTTTTCATTATTTTACGCAGAAAAATTAATGCCCAGGTAAGCAATAAAATATTTATTCTATAGCTTTCTTACAAAATAAATTCCATTAATTATCCGTTGATGACAAAGGAAAACAACATTGCTTCATCTATTAAATAATTCCTCAACGTATTATCCATTAACATCATGCGGTATCCATATTGTGAAGTTAGGAAGTCGCTACAGTTTACTAAAAGTAAAACCGCAACCGTATCAAAATTTAAAATGCGGAAAATTTTTCAAGATCACAACTGTAGTGTTTTTACCATTTATTAGTAGCAATAAATTGAAATAGTATATTAAATATTTTTTATTGTCTTAAGCAAAGAATTAGCAATAAATACGGGTGACAGAAATATAATTTACATTGAATTACCAGCATACAAAGAGTGGCTTCTAACAGAATTTTAATTGTCTGAAAGATAAAGGGATTTACGCTGTGTACACAAAGGTGTAACACCTGTGTTCAGTTGGTTTAAATGCCTGCGGGGCATGATTATAACAAACCCATGTTCCGTTATAGGGTATTAGTGTTACACATCATTGAACAAACAAAGCTGTGAAATTCATGTTGACAGTCAAATTGTGAATGTACTCTCAATTAAATTTATAAATTAAATTTATTAGAGTGTTAATATGATTTCAATTCTTTACTAATGCATATATACATTCAATGGTCATTTGCGTGTTTTAGCGAATCCCTGGAGAAGAAAAATAAAAATGGCGGACATCGAAGTAATTGTCGTCCACCGGTAAATAATGTCTGAATAAAGTTAACAGGAATGTGTCCAAGTTGTTCTGAAATCGGAATTACTATTCTTTGGTCTCGGGTATTTCCCGAATATTATAGCTGTAAAATAATAATGTATTTACCTTTTATTTATGCCTTTGATATAACAACGGTGTGAAACTACGGAGGCATTGAACAGGCAAGTTGGAAAAAAATAAGTAGTAACACAATTCAAAGAAGTTTTAACTACTTTTTTTTTTTTTAAAAACTTTATTTAAATTCTGTACTCATTAAAATACCTGTATAGTTTCTTAATATGTTGTGAAACGTTGTACTATCTGCGTAAGCATCTTTAGAAAACGGGAAACAAAGCCTCGTCCTTTATAGTAAGTTCGTCCTATCTTAGGATTTTTCAAAAATTAAGGCTGAAAATGAGCCTTTCGACCTATATACCCCATCGACCTAACCCAAAAATTACGGTATATATGCAATATTTGTAAAAGTGTAATGTGAGGAACATAAGCAATAAATGAAAATTCTGTGTTGAATCTTGTAAGGCTCAATTTTGAATTAAAATGAATTTACTGCATTTCAATTGATATAAAACTTTTGGACTCATTTGGTTATTTTGTTTGCTCAATTTTTCAGATTGGTACAAAAACAACAAAAGAATGTCTTCATTTCTATTACCTGTGGAAGAAAGTCTGTCCAGACGAGCACAAGAGATTGCGGATTATCCGTCGGAAGAGAGAGCACGATCGTCTGTACAATCTCAGGTCTCAACAAGCTGCAGTTCAGGCTCAAACTCAACAAGCGACAGCAGTTGAAAATCCGAGTTTCCCAAAACCAGAGGAGAATGATCTGGTCGAGTCGGACTCGGAATCGATAGAGTCCATGGACACTGACAATCAACCAGTAAGGAGAACTGTTCCGATATTTAGGAAATTTTCTTGTTTCTTTTTTTTTTTTTACCATTTTTGGATAGATTTTTTGTAAGTTTTAAAATGTGATATTCTAAAGCCAAGAATGGAGACAATTGTAAGGCTTCATATTGATATGAAGCCTTTTCACTGATATCAAATTTAAAATAAGCTATTCATGCAAGGTTGAAATATGCATAAAAACATACACAGTCACCATTATTTGGGTACTTTGTAGGATAAAGACGATGCTCGTTCGGTTTCATCATCTGTGAGTGCCTCGCCTGTGCCTACCTATACCTGTGATTACCCAGACTGCTTTGCTGTAAGTCAGACTTCCTTTTCTTTTATCTCTGGAACAATTTAAATTCATAAGAAAAGTTGAAGCTTCATTGATTCATTGTAATGTTTATAAGATTGAAGGTTAAAATTTTTTGGCAGAGCTTGTGGTAAGTGAGTTATTCAATTAATTTTTTATTTTTTTTTTATCTCAACCTCCAAAACATTTGAATCAATTTTATCTTAACTTGTTAAACTAAACAAATGACAACTGATTATTGTTTCAGAGTTTTACTTCAAAGCAAGGATTGAACGGCCACATTCGTATTCATGGAGGAGGCTTAACCACAAAGAACGCCGCTGGAGACAGTGGTGGATCACAGGAAGCGCGAGGGGCGTCCCAGGAGGCACGGGGCCCAGGACGGCCCTCCACCAAAACCTCCAAACCCCCTAAAACCTCCCCTGTTAACGACGGGGATCAACCTACAGAAGTATTTCCTTGTAAACTCTGTGGAAGGTAAGTTTAGTTTGATGTACAGGGGACCAGAGGCAAACCTAAGGGCTTTGCCCCCACTTTTTTTTTTTTTAGCAACAATAGAAATAATTTAGTATGGAAAATTGGGGCTTAGCCCCCAACTTTTTTTTGTTGTTGTTGGTTAACCTTGCTGCCCACTTTCAATTGCTCTCACACCTATTCATGTTGTGTAAAATTGAAGTTTTCAGAATTTTTCCACATTTAACCATTTTCATACAGCTAGTTTATGAATTATTTAAAGATAATTTGCCTGTTTCTTTTCAGAGTGTTTCACAAAGTGAAGAGTAGAAGTGCCCACATGAAAAGTCATAGGATGGCAGAAAATGAGAAGAACAAAGTGAAACAGAATAACAATGTAGACATATCTTTAAATTCAATACAGGGGTCACCGTTTCGGTGAGTTGACCCCCTGGAACGTTTCTGGTGCTTTAACAGAAAGTGGCCTATATATATAATCGGGGCAGTCTACCACTACAAATTATGGCAGCTTCTTAGAAAACGAGGAAGAAAAACATCGTTTTTTGTTTGTTTTTAAACATTTATGACATTGGACCACAAGAGACAGGGTAAAAATGCTTGAGAAATGCAGGAGAGGGAACTCACTGTGTCATTTTGAATCTCAAAGATTTACGGGTGAATGTGAATTTTCCTATCTTTGGTAGATTTGAAAGATCTGCTTTGGCAAACCTTGATGCGGAATGAATCGTTGTGTGTAAAGATATTTTTTTTATCATTTGACTGCACTGTTTTACCTTGGTAGTTAAATCTTGGTCATTTTCTGCATTACACCATCATAAATTGGGAATTTTGTTTTCAGAAAATAAGTTATTTATAATCATTGGTATATTATCATTAATATGGTACATGTACATGTTAGTCACAACTAAGTCACCCATGGATATTATTTTTGTATTCATTTGTAGTGTCTTGAAAAACTTGTGTAACGGTCCATTTTTTTTTCCCATTTTCCAGTATTTGGATTAATGAAAGTCACCTTTCTTCATTCAAGTCATTAAGAAAAATTTATGAACATGATTAATGGGGAAATAATTTATACTTTGAAATGATAAAATCACTTATTATAGGCTTTCATTTTTTTTTTTGGCATTAAATGCTGGAAGTTTGTTTATTTGAATAAGGGAGGTAATTCATTTATCACCACATCTTCTGAAAGATGGATAGTTTCAGAATTATCATTCCGAATAAGCTTGTTGTGGCAGATGATAAAAATTATCCGGTGATCGGAGTTCTAAGTATGCAGTCGGGGTTTGTGATGGCAGTCTTTGGGAGAGACAGCAAGGGTCCAATGCTTTGTCTGTGATTTTGTTACATGTGATTGGAAATGTCGTGTCAGTCATTTATGTGTCATTGGCATTCCATGGAAGCTAAAATGTACTTATTTCATGTTGTGTTAAAATATTTTGAACTGTTATTTTTTTTTTGGTTTCAGGTAGCATGAAAAAATTATTCATGACATATTTTGAATTTTTTTGGTTACCCTTGGGTAGAATCTTTTTTTGGAAAGAGCCATGGTTTCAGAAATTATTTGCTTGTACCCCATAGGCGTAGGTCATAAAGGGGGATTAGGAAGGGAATTTTAAAGAGAAATAGTTATGGATATTAAAATTCTTATAATTCATTTTGTATGTTTCAATTGTAGATTTACATTAAAGCCATGGCATTGAGGCTAATTTTTTTCAAAAACTATTGTTACGCATTGTTTTGATAAAACGTTTTTTCGTTATGAATATCATAACAATTCATCAAATTTATAAACAAGCAAAAATTTGCCTACTTTATGATATCAAATCAGATGAATGACAACTAAGGGTCGCCATAATTTTCAGAAGTTTATTAATTATTTTCTTATCACGTATTTGTCAAGCACCGTGTTATCTGCTTAAAAATAATATCTGCAGAGAGGAATTTTGAAGAAAAATAATTCTTTTGCTTTCATTGAATGTCAGAGCTAGTGCTTGTAATATACATGTGTATATTCTGTTACATATTTAGGTTGTTTTATTTCCCATGATCATTGTATTGTTATGATTTCATATTACTATATTTGCCATATTGTATGAAATGTGCTTTCATATTACGTTTATTGTTTTATTGTCTCAATTCAGAAAAAAATATATGACCCGTTATAATATCTTGATATGTTCTTTTAAAAAAAAAAAATTACTAAATTTTAGTGGGAATGCAATGTATAGAATTATATGAATATTTTTTAATATGTAAACAAAGTGAAGCCTAAGCATACAATTTGTTTAGAATTTTTTCTGATACATGTATCTTCATTGTCTCGAATTCTAATTCTCTAGCTTTTTAAGTGGGTAATTAGAAAACCTGAAATTTTAATTAGGGGAGAACTGGAAATTTTAAGTAATAGTTAGATCATATTAAGTAAAATTTTAGTGGTTAAAAAGGGGCGGAGGGAGCGAAGCGACTGAGCCCCCTTCCTAACTACTAAAATTTTACTTAATATGATCTAACTTACTTAGAACCTATCTCGCTTTTTCATTGGCTAATTAGTCAGCCCGCTGAGTTACTACATAGACATAAAATCTTAACAATTAAGTGATCAACTTAATAGAAAATTTAGCAGCTGCTGATTGGATGAAAAAGCGGGTTAGGTTCTAAATGAAGTGCAATTTTCACTTTCTGAACTTTTAATATGTTTCGTCCCTCATTTAGACACCATTACACATTAACTTTCACTTCATGTATATGTGTGCAATATTAGAATTTATTACGACCATTTGTAGCTTACATTTTATCAATTTTAGGAGAGAATCTGCACTGTAATTTTTTTTCTAACCTAAATATTAATGAATTGTTGGTCACTTTGTTATTCTTTTGATTTCCTCCCTTATAAAAAAAAAAATTCTGAACCTAGTAAAAATTTTATCAAACATATCAATTAGGAAATAAAAACTTGTTAATTTTTGTTTTGCATTAACTTAGTGCTATGGAAAACACATTAGTTTGAACCTATAATTCTAAATTTGGAAGGGATACTGAATTTTTTTTTTATTTAGGTAGCTTGTTTTAATACAGTAAAACTTGACTCATCCAGATACTACTGGTTCCAAAAAGACAATATTCAAGATCAATTGAAATTGTTGAAAGGGACTAAATATGTTTACATGTACATTGTATTTGGCAATACACATCCCCTGGATTAGACAAGTTGTTCTGTATTTTGACTCTGTAAACTCTGGATATTTCTGAATAATGTGTGGTTGTGTATATTTAATCAGAGACTTCTGTATATAATGGAGATATAACACTCCCCCCCCCCATCTCTCAAGTGCTGTCTGTGTTTAAGATGAATTTCGTATACATGTATGTGTTAATGTTGCTCTTATGTAACTTACAAATGCTCAATTTGTTGACATTTTTTTCTTCAGACTTGTTTATAACAGAAAAACCTTGTGAAAGAAAATACGGAGGTAGATATTTTTTTAAGGATAAATAGGCATTGTTTTGTTGTTTTAATTCAAATGTTTATAATGTTCTTGTGTGCATAGTATACTGTAGTGAATTTTTCTTTTTTAAATGTAAAAAAAAAATTCATTTAGACCATGTTCTTTCTCCTTTCGAAAGGGATTGGAGCATGGATTGAGGGAGCAATTTTGTAAATCTTTTTTTTTTTTTTTCATTTTAAACATATTCAAGGATTTTAAATACCCAATTAAAAAAATTTACATCCTCAACTCGTTAAATCTTATTTTATAATTAACATGAAAAGACACCCGTCTTATGATAGCGTTCCATTTTATTGTAAAACATTTTTTTGTTTTTAATTTTACCTGTATGCCATGGCATTTTTCTAACTGTGTAAATTTTTTGTGCGTGATTTTATATGTGAGATTTGTATAGAGTTTATCTGCTTTTCTCATGCATTCTTTTTCACCACCATCAAATAACACCTGGCAACTACATGTAACCTAGGGCTTCTGTACATGTAAACATTCTAATTATCTCAGTATTGTTTGTTTTTTCCATGTCATATTTTTTAAAGGAGTGCCCATGTGGGGAAAATACATCATGTTAATAATTAAAACAAATTATATATATATATTATTATATATATTAGTTACCTATCAAATGTATTGAATACATTTTGAAAAAAAAGAGAAGAGTATTTTTTATTATTTTTTAAATATCCTTGGGATTAGAATTTCTCTGTATTTCTAATGTTAAAGAAAAAAAACACTCAATTAATTGTTGTACAAACGATTACCACATTAAACTTACAAAGCTGATAATTGAACGAAGTTATTCTTAGTAACAAAAACTGATAATTTAAAAAAAATCGTATGAGACCGTATAAACCGAGGTCCCGTGTCACAGTAGGTGCCGGCAAGAAAAAGATCCCTCACTGCTCAATGGCCATGAGCGCGAGTATAGGACAAAATTTGCAGCTCTCCACCGACAAGTGGTAGCGTCTCCATATTAGTGAAAAATTCTCGAGAGGGACATTGATTAACATACAATGAATCTGGTTTTACTACTTAGGATAATACCACAAATTTTTGGTTGAAATGAGTATATATATACAATTATATATATATATAAATATATTTAACAAAGGATCACAGTTTATTGTAGAACTTTGAAAATATTGCCATTTAATGTATTACTACACCAAGGTCATCAAACTTTGAACAATATATGACAATTAACATTAACTGCAGGAGAAATTTGGATCATCAACGTTCAAAGTCATTTACTTTATCTGCCCACAGAAGTTTGAATTATCATGGTTTTTCCAGTGATCTATGAGGAACTGTAATAAGTATTTTGCCAATTTGTAATTAGTTGTCTGAAATTAATACACAGAGAATAATTGATGCACATCTAGTACAAGTGAGTTGTATAGACACTGAGAGGTTACGTTAATTTATGATTAAGGTACACACTTTTTGTACAATGTGATGAAGACTGTCTTAATTGTAATAGACAGTTATTCATCATTAAACCAGTTCTTCATCTCCAGCAGTGCATCATCCAGCCAATCATCTAACTTCTCAGTTTTTCTTTCCTGTTAATTAAAATCATACCTTTAATTAATAAAAACAATATTTGTCCCTTACGGGGACTTGCTGACATACCTTTACATAATTAAAAAAAAGTATTTGTCCCTTATGGTGACTTGCTGAATAATTTAAATTTAAATTATTTATATAAAATGTCAATTGCTATTAGCTCAAGACCATGAAAAGTTCATCCTTCTTGTTTCTTCTAGGTCAGATACTTGGTATTTTGGTTAACACATGAAACATGGAGGAAACAAACAGTAATGAATCTCAAAGTTAATTGAAACGATACAAAATGGAAGCAGAGCAAACTTAGATCTATAAAAACAGCAGAGATTGGATCAGGTTCCATGGAGGAGTTAGCATCCCCTGTTGATGGGTCACAGTGTGTGCTCCTTATCATTTTTTTGCAAGCAGAAAAATCCATAGAAAATTAAGTTTGTAAATAAATAAAGGCCAAACAATTAGTGAAATGTGTTACAATGTCAAAATATTCCACTGTGTTAATATTGAAAGGAAAAAATAATACATACCAGTAATTAAGTTTGTCCTTATAGAACCATTAAATCATAGCAAAAGATGAGAATTACAGTTACCTTCTCTAGAATTTCTGAGACAGCAGTGGAGTTTGGTGCAGTTTCTGTAAGCCTATGTTGCAACTGCTGGCTGTTCATTCTTACATCTGAACCTGATGTAGTGTTACTCAGAGACTGGTCTTCATTGTATGTACACTCCCTCAATTCATCCTCCATCCCAGCAATATTCCACTCTTCCTCTGCTGCTATTACTGTGTGGAAATGATCTTCCATATTTTCTGGTGGACTGTACAAGTATTCTTCAATCTGACGGGGTAGTTTTTCCTTTTGACTTGGTGATTCTTTATTATGACTGTGTGGCTGATGAGCATGCATGGATGAAATCAAATTCTGTTCTTGAAGAATGGATTGACTCTCATCAGAACTCTGTACTCCGCAGAAATCATCTTTTTTAAAAAGTTCACATGTAGGATTGTCAACATCCTTTTCAAATGCATCATTGATATTGGTACCAGCACTGCTGGCTTCTTTCCCTAAAATCTCATTCATAGAATTGGACATTTGCGTGCTCTCAAAAGAAGCTGCTGTGGTAGAGCTAAGAACATCTGTGGTAGTCTCAGTAGTCTCCCTTGGCTCTGGGAACCAGTTTAATCTCTCTAAATCATCCTCATGAATTTGTGTAAAGTCTTTGTCTCCTACAGGATCAGTTTCTGATCTCCTAAGTTCTGGTTCATTTGATTTGTTTTTAGAAGCCAACATGGTTCTTTCAGTACCACAACTCTAAATTGAAAATAAAAGAAGAAAAATAGTAGTTTCATTGCAATAGTTAAAAAAAGCTTATCTTTTGGATAGTAACAGAAAGTACTAACTGTCTCTGGTTCCATTGTCTCTATTGGTTGAAAAATTCCAAATGACTCGGTGATGTTCCAAAGCTTTCTTCTCACAGACGTTTGTACAGAGCCATCTTCTTCAACCTAAGAAGAAAGCAAGAGCACATATAAGTGGATTGTTTACTGGTTTTAAAGGTACTTGGACACAGATTTGAAGTTATTATTTTCTCTATAATATTACGACTTATATATTTTAATAGCATTTCTCACAAAAATTAATTTAAAATCTTATTTCATTTAAAAGATATTGAAATTTCAAATTTTTCGGCGGGTTTGATTGACATATCCTTGCACTCTCACAAATTTAATTTTATTCTTAATCCATAGGAAAAGTGGCAATCTCGTTTTGTATAAATGAAAAATATTAATACTATACCAGAAAATTCAGAGTAGACATGTTCGAAAGCAAAACAAACACAATATATTGTCAGTCCGTGCAGTTGTGGTAAGCAGACTGTGACGATTGAACGCACCCGGTGAATTCTAAATATAAACAATAACAGAACTCAGCCCTGTTTACAAAAACTGTGTACATAATAGTGTTTTCCCGCGTTTCGTAGTATAGCGGGAAAACATTGTATGATAGGAACGTATTTTATTGGTTTTTGCCTGTATAGTAGGCGTGGTCAAAGGAAGGCCAATGAGAAAGCAGTATTCAGTAAGGTGTTCGAATCATTCTAAGCCAGTGCTCTTCAACACACACACGTGTTTTGCGGAGTCCTCGGGAGCATGGAGGCGGCTAATCTCGAAGTTTTTCTAAACAGAGTTTCCGACATGATGGATAACAAGTTGCAATCTTTGGAAGCGAAAATGGCTAAGCAACAAAAGCAGCAACACGAACAGCAGTTGTCAAAACTGCAGTCAGTCACCGACAAAACTTTCGTATTCAAGAAGAAAGGAAATGAGGCACAATTCAAATTCAACAATACTGTTAAGGAAAAACTTGTGGGGGCTAATTCAAGTTTAAACGACGGAGACGCCGAGTCTGCTTTTCAACAGATAACAGACGGTATTCAGCTTATTAATAATAGGCAAAAGTTAGTGAAGCTCGCTGATTCCTCTAAAAACGGATGGAGAACTGTCCAAGAATATACACAACACGAGCTGGCCTCTGACGACGAAGACGAAAAAAGAATATTAAAGGCAGAGATTAGGGCAGAGAAAAAACTGAAAGATGAAAGAATACAGAAAGCCAGAAGTCAACGGAGGAGCGTACCTTATGCACCCCCAGAGAAAAGTGTTCAGGAGCGGTCAAGCAAAGCCGAAGCCAGTAGAAAACCGGGAACCTGTTTCAAGTGTGGTTTTACAGGGCATTGGGCTAAAGAGTGCACAAATAAGGAAACAGTTTCTAAGATAAGTATATTAGATAGTATTTCTATCAAACTGTTTAGGAATATTGGAGCTAATGAAGCTAAGCACGCAGAGAATTTAATCGAACACGAGAGCGTACGTTTAGAAACAGTAGATGAAAACGAAAGTCCAGTCGGTCGCTTATGGGCTCATTTGTCAAAATGGGTAAGTATTGGGGCCGATGATTACATTTTAGATATTTTGAGAAACGGATATAAAATACCATTTAAGAACGTGCCGAGTCGCGTGTTTCTTAACAATAACAAGACGGCTCGGGATAACGGTGAGATTGTTTACAAAGAAATACAAAAACTCATTCAGAAAGGTTGTGTAACCGAGGTCAAGGACATACCTCACGTTGTAAATCCTTTAACTGTTGCATTCAACAAGACGGGTAAAGCTCGTTTAGTTTTGGATTGTAGACGCATTAATCAATGTATACATAGTTTTCCTTTTAGAATGGAAGACACAAAAGTTGCTCGCGATATTTTTGACAAAGGTGATTTTTTATTTAGTTTTGATCTGAAGTCAGCATACCACCACATAGAAATTTTTGAAGATCATAAAAAATATTTAGGTTTTCACTGGGAATATGACGGCACTTTGAAATATTTTGTGTTCAATGTTTTACCCTTTGGTATTTCGTCTGCCGCATTCATATTCACAAAAGTTTTGAGAAAGGTCGTTCAATATTGGCGAGGAACAGGTATTAGGGTTATTATGTACCTAGATGACGGTCTGGCTGGATCAAATAATTTCCTAGAAGCTGTAAGTATTAGTAACTTCGTTCAGACTTCTTTAGAACAATTGGGTTTTGTTGTGGCACATTCAAAAAGTGTATGGCAGCCTCAACAAAACTTAGTATGGTTAGGGTTTGAGTGGAACACTGAAAAGGGCAGTATAAAGATCACTTCTGAAAGAACAGAAAAATTACTTGCAAATATCAGTGAAATTTTAGACAAAGTACAATCAGGTCAGCTTGTTTTCAAGGTAAGGCGTATAGCAAGTATCGTAGGACAAATCATTTCTATGGAAGCCGCTATAGGACATGCGGCAAGATTTTATACAAGGTGTCTATATGACGTTATTCTTAAGAGAATTAATTGGAACTCGCAGGTAAGATTAAGTTCAGGGTCTGAAGAAGAGTTGTTATTTTGGAAACAAAATTTATTGCATTTAAACGGTTCTGATATAAAATGTCAAGAAAAGGAATCTGATTTGAATGTATACAGTGATGCATCAGATACAGGTTTTGGTGCTTTTATAGAAGGAATCAGTGATTCAGAAACGTTTGGTACGTGGACAAGCGAGGAGTCTTGTCGGAGTTCTACTTGGAGAGAACTCGAAACTGTAAATAGAGCATTGAATACTATAGGAGAAAGTATTCAGGATAGACAAGTCAATTGGTACAATGATAATAAAAATGTTTGTAGAATTTTAGAGGTGGGCAGTAAAAAACCATATTTGCACAGTATTGCAAAAGAAATACATGGTAAGTGTGCCACAAAAAATGTGCTTTTGGGTACCACGAGAAAAGAACACAAGAGCAGATGCTCTGAGTAGGTGTTTTGATAGCGATGATTGGGGAATTAAATCTCATGTGTTTGAAAACATTGACAGAAACTGGGGCCCTCATACATGTGACAGGTTTGCTACTGATTATAACACAAAATGTAAAACATTTAATTCAAGGTGGTGGTGTACAGGCACAAAAGGGGTCGATGCATTTAGTCAAGGTTGGAGTGAGGATAATAACTGGTTAGTACCCCCACCCAGACTTATCAGTAAAACCGTTCTTAAATTGAAATCAGATAAAGGCAAGGGTACTTTAATAGTTCCTGTCTGGAAGTCTGCTCCTTATTGGCCACTTCTAAAACAGGGGGACAAATGGCAATATTTCGTGAAAGAAATTAAACATACAACATCCTTGATAACCCAAAAGGGAAAAGGGGACAACGGTATTTTCGGTGGGCACAAAATATTTGATATGGTCATTCTTAGATTACAGTTCTAGAATTACATGTATATTAGGCATTCGTTTTATATATTACTTATGTATTTTTTGCAGACCTAAGCTTGGACAAGACCATAGAGGAAGTGGTTAAATCAGCGGGTGTGGATTTAGAAGATTCGGAAAATGCCATTCTAGCGAGGAAGCTGTGTGATTTTCTTCTGAAATCAAAAAGTGTAAATACGAGTAAAAAATACATGTCAGCTTTTAACAGGTGGTGTCGGTTTATATATAACAAGAAAAAGCGGTCAGTTCCCGCTAATTCTGTGCATATTTCGTTGTATCTAACTCATCTTTTAAATATTGGATGTTCATTTCACGTGGTTTCAAGTGCAGTTTATGCCATCAAGTGGGCGCATTCCATTTTGGGTTACTCTGATCCTACCGATCATCCATTTGTGAAGAATTTGTTAGAGAGTTCCAGACGTCACAACAAATCCAAAGTATCCAAAAAGGCGGCAGTTTCCTCTAAAGATCTAATAGCTTTGTGTAATCTTTACTCCAACAGTACCAATCTCGTAGACGTGAGGGATATTTCCATGATTTTATTAGCTTTCGCAGGATTTCTAAGATTTGACGAGCTCAGTTCATTAGCTTGTTCCGACATAGTTTTCGTGGATAATTACATAAAAGTGTTCATACGTAAAAGTAAAACCGACCAATACAGGCAAGGAAATGAAATAGTTATATCAAGTGGTTCTACATCCGCCTGTCCTGTCAAAATGCTACTACGATACTACGAGTTGGGATGCATCGAAAAATCTTCAAATCATTTTTTGTTCAAACCTACATTCAATTCTAAAGGAAAAATTAATCTGGTGTACAAAAACAAAAAACTTAGCTATACACGAGCGAGAGAATGTATTATATCAAAACTCAAGAGCATTATGGGTGATGTTAACATAGGCATTCATTCTTTGCGCGCTGGCGGAGCCACGGCAGCGGCCAATTCGGACATCAACGATAGGTGTTGGAAAAAACATGGGCGTTGGGCGTCGGATTCAGCGAAAGACGGTTATGTTCAAGACAGTCTGGACAGTAGATTGTCAGTTTCTAAAAACTTAGGGCTATGATATCATCTACCAATTTCAAATATTGAAATAGAGATTATTTTATACTAAATAAAATATTTGTTATTGTTATTATTATATTTTTTGTCGATGATCTTTTTTCTTCCACTAACTTTTGAACTAGATATTCTAAGCTAGCCTGGCTTACAGCATAGTTGTTGTATTATTTGAGGTATAGTCTGTCAAATAATGAGTGGAGATTATACTAGTGTTTTCCCGCGTTTCGTAGTATAGCGGGAAAACATTGTATGATAGGAACGTATTTTATTGGTTTTTGCCTGTATAGTAGGCGTGGTCAAAGGAAGGCCAATGAGAAAGCAGTATTCAGTAAGGTGTTCGAATCATTCTAAGCCAGTGCTCTTCAACACACACACGTGTTTTTTTTTTTAATTTTATTTATTTATATATATATATATATATATATATATAATACTTGTCATGTTTGTATAAATATATCGGTAATAGAAGAAACAATTTTGTTGGAGTGAATTTTAATTTCGATTTTTTCATACATGCAAACATTATAGGGTGTTCAGGCATTTTTCAAGTACTGCATTGAATGTACGTCCGACATTCTCCCTTGAGACATTATTTACATAGCGACGGACACAGGTTTTCCATAGTTAACCGTCTATGGTTTTTGCCTGGGCGGTTTTTAATGTCGGTGATAGGGTATAATTTATTTCATGTAATATAATTTACAAATAGATTGCAGTGCTTTATTGTTTCACATACATGTATGTTCAATATTTATGTGTTGTTTTTTCAAAATAAACGCCAGCTGCTCCCACTAAGCTAGCCTGGCTTACAGCATAGTTGTTGTATTATTTGAGGTATAGTCTGTCAAATAATGAGTGGAGATTATACCACGAGTGTGCTCGATTTGCTAAACTCTGTACGCATCTCTTAATTCGGAATGACGATACTTGTGAAGGTGTTTTGCTTTCTAACATTTCTACTCTGAATAAAATTATTTTTCTTGATAAAATTTTTTTATTAATTCTCATTAATACACATCAAAATTGTCACTTTTCCTCAGGATTAAGAATAAGGTTAAAATTTTTGAAAGTGCAAGGATGTGTCGATCAAATCCGCCAAAAAAATTGAAGTTTTAATAACTTTTAAATGAAATAAGATTTTTAATTAATTTTTGTGTGTGTAACGGGAGAGGAGAAAATGCAGCGGACCAGACCGGGATTCGAACCCGGGCCTCCTGAAACTCCGGTCAGGTGCTCTACCAACTGAGCTATCTGGCCACCGGCGATCGTACCCGGCTGACCGCCACATTCCTCCCTCCTTAAAGGTCTTTGGCCCTCCAAAGACCCGAACCCAGGCTCATCCCTGGCAGGCCTCTCACCTGTCAATTCCAGGTCCTGGTGACGGCACCAAATGTAACGGGAGAGGAGAAAATGCAGCGGACCAGACCGGGATTCGAACCCGGGCCCCCTGTAACTCCGGTCAGGTGCTCTACCAACTGAGCTATCTGGCCACCGGCGATCGAACCCGGCTGACCGCCACATGTGAAATGCTATTAGAATATATAATTCGTGATATTATGCAGAAAAAATGAGAAAATATTAACTTCAAATCTGTGTCCAAGTACTTAATATTTATATAAAATATTCAAACAACTGCATCAGGAAGGGGTGAAATGCAAGAGAGCAGGATTCAACCAAAGAACCATGGAACTGTAATAAGAGCGTGGATCTACTAACTGAGCTATTACAGAAAACACCAACCTAGACTCTGGCCTCTGTCAGGCCCCATATGTGTCACTTCCAAGCATGGTTGGGGCACATAATGTCACCAGAGGAGGAAAAATTTGAAAGGACAGACTAGAAAACCATTAAAATTTGGGAAGGTGCAAATAAAGCTACCTGCAGTCCAACAGATAACAAAGAATTAGACAATTAATTGATATAAGATACCTCTAGTAGTTGGTAGCACTTTCTGCGGAACTGTTCACAGGATGATCTCAGAACAACATTAGATATGGACTTGGAGATGTTTGCAATGGCTTGGCTGTAGAGCAAGGTGGTCTGAAATGGTGTTTATTGATATTCATTGCTGGGTTTTGCACTGTTTTCAAAACCTCATAGTAGTGCTGGGCAAAAATATCAATATTTCGGTATATTGCAATAGAGTGACAAAAAATATCCCATTGCAATACGTTTTTGTAATATGGATATATCGGCAAATAATGCTTAGACTACAGAATTTTATCATTAAATATGAAAACAAATGTAAGAAAGGCTTGTTATTAAGCCAAACAGTAAGATAGAAGCTGTTTTATGGATGTACTTCAGAGCCTACCTTTGATAAAATCAACAAGTTTTTTTTCCTTTTGATTACTTTTCATAGTTATGTACATGTCATGCTGCATGTAGTTTAAAGTGAATTTTATAAGAAAATGCCATTGTAATTTTCATTGAAAATATTGCAATACATTAAAATATAACGCAATATATCGTAATACGAAATCTCTGCCCAATACTCAGCCCTCCCTTATAGGGAAATCACCTCTATAGTTCGATCAATTTGGGCAAATGACAACTGAATTTGGGTTCATTTGTTTTTAAAAACACATATTCCATACCTTTTCATCTTCTGGCGATCTGACCATGGTAACAATTTTATTAATTACAAATTCAAAGGAAGCCTTTATCTTTTCTTCATAAAGTTTCATCCACTTTGCACAGTTTTTTCTCAGCCAATGCACAGCATCTTTTGGAAAAGGATTTGAATTTTCAAGAGAAAACTGTATGGTACTATTAAATAATAAAGGGACTGGAACCTCAAAAAATGACTTTAATATATGGCATTTGAGATATTGGTGTTCGAAATACCAATTTTCATATCAAAGGAATCATTTAATTTCTAAAATATGAATTTAAGTATACATGAATTTTGCTTGACCAATTTTCATATACAAATGACAAATACGGTATGCCACATACCCATTTTCCTTTCAGAACTGCAGAGGTTCTTGACATCCAAGAAAGCATAAAGTGACAAAACAAAACAGGGCTCCCTTTTGGTCCTCACTGGTAAAAATTCATGGCACTGAAGGTTGGCTGTTAATTAATCAGAAGGTTTTATTTTAAAAATTGTAAAGCAGAGTGTATTCATTCATACCTTATGTGCATAATTATAATAAAATTCCGACTTTGACTGAAAGGATCCTGGTCTAGGCACCAATTTTACTACATAAAACAGAATATGATTATCAATTATCAGAGAGGGCTGAAATACTTGAACAAATTGATTTTTCAGTGTTCAGAAAAAAACATTTATTTGAGTGAGAGACATAAGATACAAACTATTTTACTTTTAGACTGCCTTAAGTTTTCAGCAACTGGAAATATCCCATACTTTGTCCAATTTAAAAAGCTCAAAACTTTCATCAGATGAGTTGCATCTCCAGTGTCATTCAGTGGAATATTTCCAGGACCATACCAAGAAAGCTTTAATGATACATGTATAAACAGATATTTAAAAATTTCACCTATAAATATTGTGCACTTACATCATCATATCTTTATGGAGACTATACTAGTGTATCAAATAAAAAAAAAATAGACAAACTTTTTATTATAAAAAAAATACCATTATAAGAGAGGGTGTGTTTGTTTCATTGTAACATTGTGTTTTAAATCCAGAGATGAAAAGTTGGAAATCCATATCTGGTTCATCAAGGAGGTTAGGAAGATCCTCCATGTTACCACTCACAATACTGGGAGGCGAAGATGACGGGACATATCGTGTATCTCTAAAAAGAAATAGATCAGTCAAAATGCTAGGCCACCCAAAAAAGACAAAACATACAAATAAGAAAACTTTGATTTGGTTAAATATCTTTCTTAATCTTGTCACTATATTAAATCTTAAAGTATTATCTCATTGCTCTTTTTTCAAGAATAGGTTGGTTTATCTTTTTTTATTAATTATTTGTAAACTAAAAGTTGGAATAAAATAAAAATAACATTTGAGATGTTTATTATTTATAACTAATCCATTTTTTGATGACTAAACAGTATATTTAAAGCTTACTTTAGAATATAAGCTGTATCTGTTGATAAAGAATATCCTTTCTCTGGAAGATCTCCAGTCATACTTTTCCTAAGGATCCAAAATAAAGAAAATATTTACATAAAATATAAATTCTGTGAAGGAAAACTTGGATATCCCCCTTTTACTTTATTATAAACAGCAAGCTAAAAATCCCAAATTATTCACTTTATAACAAATTATTCACTTGTAAAAGAAATACAGTTATTTACCCCCCCCCCCCCTTTTTTTTTTATCAAACTGAGTATTTCTATGAAAAAAAAGTTAAGATTTTGCTTTCATTAATACAAGAATTTTTATTTTAGAATGCTACAATGTATTTCATTTTAAGCCAGTTCCTATATGTCTTTTTGTAAAAGCATGTACATGTATGAACCTTATGTCAAAGATGCAGTCATTTTCGTGAACTTGTAAAGTCAATCCAAAGGACACCTGTTAGAAAATTAGAATTAATCAAATCTAATCCAATTCATTTAACTGATAATATATCAAATGTCCACATGAGTTTAAAAAATTGAAGGTACATGTATTTGAAAAGCGTAAAAATCATGAAAAGAAATTCTTTTCACCTTAGTACATAAACTTATTTGTTTCATATAATGGTAAAGTTTTTTCGCTTGTAACATCATGGAACTCTTATTTTGAAAAACCTGCCAAAAAAGAAAAATGATTTTAATGAATTATTGTTTTATTTTAGTAATTCTACAAACTAGTACTGCGGTAACCATTTAGTACAATAAATCAATAGTGCAATTACGTTTTTCTTGCGAAATTGTCGGTTCATAAATTGTCTTGCGTTATTTCAGTTAGATTTGATATTTCCTTCCCTTGGATATGAGAAAATATTAACCAGAAGTGTTAATACCCTAATGTGTAGCACTGTGCCAAATGTTCCTTTTGTATTTGGTTTTTTCCTGCTCTTGGTGCATTTCAATCCATAACCATCATTTTCAGACGTCAAGATATAACTTTTCCTTGTAAGTGTGTCATCTTCACTGTAGCTCGTACTTAAATGGCTCTCATTTTCCAGCGACTGCATTTGGAAGACAAGGCTTGTAAATGTCTGTAGATAATTTCCTTAAATGGTGGACAATACAAAGAAATTAATTAAGCTTTTAATTTATAATTAATGAAAAATTATCAGGAAAATTTTACTCTCATAAAGATTTTGATAATGATTCATTACGTATTTCTACTCACCATAACTTGAAATTAGGGTTTCCATGCAGAAATGTCTACTGCAGATTACTATTTAAAAGAACGTAGAATATTAAAGCATTTCATCGGCTTTTATTTGAAAAAACAAAACAAAACAAAACAAACAAACAAGGAAATTTGTTTTATTTCCAACACCTATATACTGATTCAAAACCAGAAAGTGGTTAAAAAAATTACGTTTGATGAGGAATATCGGATTCTCGTTATGATGTTCAGTTGATGACCTAATCTGAACGTTGATGGACAGATCTGATGTTTGTGGATGTAGAACAAGCAACAACTCTATTATCTGGAAAAAGAAAACCCACCAAAGTATGCAGGAATCTACACATATATTATTTTTTTAAAAAAAATTAATAATAATCGGAGGTAGAATTATATATATATATATATATATATATATAAAAAAAACAACTTCTCAATGGGTCACAAAATTGAAGTGATCGACAAAAAAAAAACGAATTGAAAATCTAATCTTATGCCAAAAAAATGTTTTTTTTAATTTTTACGTGAATGCTATGCTTCAAAGGGGGAAAGGGGTGGGTGGGTAAAATTCTCAGATGGTATAGGGCTGGAGGGGTGGGAGAAGTTATTGAAGGCAACTAAAATCCCGCGTTGAGGCTACTTTCTTCCACATTTAGATGCAGCTGTATATATTATTATGCTTTAAAATAATAATATATTGAAATTTTGCATCCAATCAATCAATCAATCAATCAATCAACCAATCAATCTGATTAAAACCAGATTCTTTAGTTTGATCCGATCACATCTTTTAAGGCATTGAAGCGATTTATGTGAGCGGATCAAAGGATCTGGTTTTAAACAGACTGGCATCCAGTTTTAAGGATTTCATACATATGCCCTACCGTTTAAGAATATATTCTCTTGAGATAACTTACATGCAACTTTTCAATATTGGAACTTTAACATTATTTGAAAATATCTGCTAAACTGTAGAAAAAGTATGAGTTAGTGAGCAAATTTTGAACATAAAAGATATTGAAAATATGGAAATTAAATCTTCCTTGGGATTTTTCGTAGGCAATCTCTGTATGCTATTGAAATAAATACCTCAGCCAACCCATGCACACATTTCAAATTATGTGGTGTATCCATGATCCGTGTAAAAGTCTAATCAATGTCTGAGTGATGTATTTCTCTCCATATTTTGGTCAGTAGTAAATACAGAACAGGCGATTTGTTGACATTCGTATTTTCCCGCAGAATCAACATTTCCCGAACTCCGATCCCGATACAAAAGAGTGGGATCATGTCAAATATATCCCGCGGAACCATTTAACCATTTATAAATTTTTTGTCTGTTATTTATTATTTCATATTCCAAAGCCAATAATTTCATCAACGGATTTTTTTTCTGTTGAAAATGGAAGAATGTTAGGGGAAGGACATTTGATTTTTGATTCTGAGGGAAGAGCTGGCAAAATTTTCCGAGAAAGATTATTTATTTTATTTATTTCCAATAAGATCATTTATTTTCTTCTTCACTCAAAAAAAACCCTGACAAGCTTAAAAAAGGAAACATCAAAGTCCAAAACTCCAATTCTTGGAAAAAGGGGGGGGGGGTAATAGCACTGGTCAGGGACAGATTATTTATTTTCTTGTCCAAACAGATTATTTATTTCCAAAATCTACCACCACTCATCCCCTTAAGAAAACTTCTTGATCTTTACAATATTCTTTAATTTTTATTTATTTATCCATTTATCGAAAAAAAAAGTCTTTAAAACAGGTGATGAAGCACATCTTCAATCTGTTAAAGGACACATTGTAGAAATCTTTATTTTAGGGGACGTTCAGCCAATTTTGAATGACTGGCAGATTTTGGCAATAAAAAACCTGTACCTGAAAATAAATAATTTGTCCTTCCCCTTGATATGTTGTACACTCGAGCTCCCCGCCCTTCTGGGAGGCTGGGGTTTTGACTTTCATTGAACCCCCTTGTCAACTGTTTTTAGGTAAAAAAAAAAAATCATTAGACATTATCGTGGAGGGCGCTGAATATGGTTGCTATGTTTTTAGTGTTCAATATACCAGTATAGGCAAAATTATTGGTAGGGAGTCCCCAGCAAGTTAATATTCTAAATGAAACATTTCGCCAACTGGCACGGCATGTCCATTCTTACTCCGTTTGACTATTTATAAATGGATTTTCATTCCTGAAATAGTTACAACTTTAGAATCGCTACACTGTCAATTTGTTGAGGTCAGAAAGTAGGACAAGAAAAGGGGAATAATTAATATTCTTTCAAATTGAGTGAGCTTTTATTATGAAACCTAAAAAAAGAAAGGGGAACTGAACTATTAAAGAATAATTTTTTTTACAAAGTTCGATGACCAGAGACATGTACATTTGCAATTTATTTTATCTTTTAAATCATTATCCTATATTTCTGAATACTTAGTTCATCCAGTTTTAGAGACAGCATATTAGGTCTTTCTCAGGCCAAAAATTTCAAGATTCAATGTGGAAGTTAGATCCAGTAAAGTCAGTTTTAATAAAAATAGAAAATTGAGTTAATTCTGTTCCTAAAATGTCCATAAAAATTGAAAAATGCTGCAGTTATTGACCAGGTGCAGTGAACATGCTTGAGAAACTATTGATTAATTTTTTTGGCCTTATATTCAAGAAAATGTATATCCCGTGCATCTTAATTATACACAAATGGCAGAAAACAAATCTTCAAATTCAAAATAATCTATTTAATATGTATGAAGTAACATTTGTCATAACAAGCCCATTTCAATCTTTTTTGCAGAATTTTTCCACACATTTTGAAGCAAGTAATAAATTAACAAATTGGCACTTAATATTACACCTCTTAATGTTCCCCTCAATTTGCTTGTTACTGAGTTGTAGTGAATTAGAAAACAGCACAATTTAAATTTAAAAGTTCATAATAAGTATTTTTCACTTCATCAGGTCAATTAAGTCTATAGCACAGTAGAAATTGATTCTGAGCTGGAATGTTTTAAAGAGTATGTAAATGAATTTTCAGTTTCTCATGAGTCGCCCTCTTCATCAGCTTCTTCACGAATAACAGGAACACCTGTAAAGAAAAGAAAATGTCAAGTGAAATTAAATCAGTTAAAATTTTAATTAATTTTAGAGATTAAATTGTTTTTGTTTCGATCATTTCAAAGGATCAAAAATTGCAAAAATATAATAAGGGAAAATAATGAGTTCAAGCTTTTCAGTAAATAAATAAAATTCCTAAAGTGAAACCTAGATTTGATAAGTCTTATTTGTTTCCTCTCATCTTTTGTACATAATTCTCTATAAGATTCATATATTTATAAGTGAATAGAATTTTCCTAAACAGACAGTCTTGCATTTTGTGAAAACTAAGATCTCTATCATGAAAGAAGATGTATATCAATTTAATTAAACATGACATTTCATAATTCATGACAAGATACAAACCATCGAGTTTTTTCAGTTTGGGGAGTTTCTTGGCCACATTGTCTCTGTATGTTCCCTCCCCAGATTCTTTTTCCTCCAGGGGATTCCCCACAAACACCAACTCTTCTAACACAGGTAAATCTGCCTATTTATAGAATAAATCATATGTTTATATACATCTACCAAAGAATTAAAAAGATTCATTTCATTCTATGAGGGAGGAGTTGAAGTTATGTATCTTCTGGTTATCTGGTACTCACCAATTTGCCAAACTCATTGCTGTCTTTGACTTGGTTGTTTGACATATATAGGACCTGAAAAATAAATAACATAATCCTGTATTTATCTGTATTTTTTTAATTATTTTCAGGGAACCTTTTATATATTTTTCATTTATTTTTAATTTTTAGTTTAAATCTGACCTTTAATCTTTTTAGGACATTGATGCCTTTTAACTTTTCAATTAAGTTAAATGAAATCCAGAGTTCTTCAAGAGTGTCACCAACAGCTTCCTGCATGATTCATTAGGATAATGAAGATAATAATTGATACATGTGCATATATTTAAACAAAATGTTTGGATTGGCATTTTTGTAAAAAAGAAAAATGTTGTGTTTAGTCAGTTGTAAATGATTCATACAAGGTTATTGTTAAGAAAAATGAATTATTGTTTTTACAGACTTTCTATTTTCACGGGACAAGAGAAATAATGAGATGTACTCTTTAAACCATAAATATAGAAACTTTAGCTGCTTAGACTCTATAAATACAATAATAAATTGTATTTGAATGTTAAAGGGGTTTATTGAACTTATACAAGTATGGTTTTATTTGCTTTCTGGGGTTATAATAGTTCACTTACCAAGCCTGTGAGAGATTTAATGTTGTTCCTTCCAAGAGATAAAATTTTTAGATTTTCTGAAAGATAAGATTACAATTTGTTTAACATTACTTCTGAAAAAAAAATTAATACTTTTTTTTAGATCATAAATTTGATTTGATGTTGTTCCTACCAAGAGATAAAATTTTTAGATTTTCTGAAAGATAAGATTACAATTTGTTTAACATTACTTCTGAAAAAAAAATTAATACTTTGTTTTAGATCATAAAGATTTAAATTACGAAAAGCTATATCATAATAGCACAATTTAACAGCAAAATAAAATCATTATATGCAGTTCATATTGCTTTAATTAACTCTCTAATATTCAAGGATTTTTTTAAACTCTAATCTAGATGATGTTCAAGCTCTGTTTGTTTATGAGCAAAATATAGATCTTATTATTAATTTAACTATATAAGTCATGTTTTGGGGGCAATGAAAAGTAAAAAAAAAAAAATGCCTCCTTCCCTTATCACATTTCTTGAAAAAAGGCCTGAGAAACCAAGAAATTAACTTTGCATGGCCTAATCAAATTAAATTTACAATATTACTCACTCAAACCATTTAAGTTTGCAATCTTCTCAATACAGTTTGTAGATAAGGACAGTTTCCTGAAAGAGAGGTAAACATGTTCATTAATGATGCATCTTCCAAAGAAATAATAAAATAGCTATTACATGTATCTTCAAAACAGACACCCCCTAAAAAAAGAAAAGATTTCAATGTAAAATGTACATATGTTTTCATTTTAAATGTGTTTGTATTTTCTTTAAATAGGTATATATTATGTAAAGAAGAGGAAGCATTGGAAGGTATAAAATTTAAGACACATTTGTTAATTCCTCCTTAGTTTAATTTCTTGTAGCTTAAAGAAGAGGACTAAATACAGTATGCAGGATTATTTTCGCCCCGTGATATTTTCAACCTTTCACACTTAATTGCAAACAATCTTGCCTCGTTTAAATTCGCCTATAGTTACAGCTACATAGTTTTGTTTAAGAAATTATACTGTATTCATTGAACTCGCCCCGTTTTAATTTTGCCCAAATGAGGGTAGGGTGAAAGGGGCAAAAATAAAAAAGGGGCAAAAATTTCCCTGCTGCTGCACACAATAAATAATTTTACACTTACTCGCAAGAAGCTAACGTGGACAGAGAGGCATCCATTTTCTCAATGGGAGGGATCTGTCCAAAAATTTTCACTTCTTTGGACTCTGAAGCTTTCTGTCCCATTTTCTCTTCCTGTCAGTAGAGATATTAATTCAGGATTGAAAGATATGTTTTGATTTCTTATTTTAAAACTAATATTTATATATATTATACATAAATGTAAAACAGAAATGTATATATGAACAAGTCTTTATGTGATAAGAATAATATGCAATTTTAAGGCCACAATACAACATCCATCACTCAGCATAATATGGAAGTATGGAACTATATATATGCTTTGCATGAAATTCTGCAAATAATTTGTTATGGTACATAATCTGCAAAATTTCTAGGTTACTCCTGTGATGTCACATTTCCATAGTCAAAGTATTATAACAGTTGCATGTTGACTGAGGTAGGTGGAAACACTCAATTTGTTGGACCAGTCAGTATAAACTATTGTCCAAGGCCACAGGCTGTGGGCAACAGTAATTGCAATCCGGTCAAACAGATTGACTGTTTCCTAAAACTCCTCTCAACAACTGTTTTATACTTCTTTGCCGAATTAATAGATAACTCTGTTTAGTGCCATTTGATGTCAGCACTGCGAGCAAAAGTCTTCTTTTTAACAGCTAGTCTATTTTAACAGTTCCTGGATCCATAGATAGTATGTTCTATCGTTAAAATGATATTGTCCTACAGACCCGGTTTAGCGTGTGGTGAGGGCTTGTACCAAGACACATTTAGATCATTCTAACTACTGGACCCACAGTCTGAGAAAATAGTCGAACTGTTGGACTTCTCATAGTAAGAAATTATATAGGGACTGTGTAGTAGCCAGTAGGGGTATAACAATACACATAACGAAAAGGCTGGTTACTATTATAAGCAGTGTTCAGTGTTGTGACCAAACTAAAAATAGATATATGCAATATATCATATTTAACAATGTGTATTTGAATTTTGAATCAATCAAAACATATTAATTACCCATTTTTGGAGAGCTTCTTTGATTGTTGTTCCTTTTCCTGCCTGAAAATATTGAAAACATAAAAGAGGTGGAATTGTTGTTTTGAATTTTATTCAAATTCCTTTTTTAGAAAAAAAAAAATAATGAAAGACAAAACAAGATAATTTGTATCAATTTGTTCTGAAAACATTATGCTTTAAAATATCCATAACAATACTTTTTCTTCAATGTAAACAACTTGCAGTACCCACCATTTTGAAGCTCTTTTTGTCGTCAAGGTGACAAGTGCGCGTCTTTTTAATTTTTTTTTGTTTCTTGATTTTAATTAAGTGGAATAATCGCTTTTAAATTATTCTGTCTTCGAAACAAATTATATGAAAATTATTGAAAATATACATCATTAGCTGAAATTAAATATAGTGTCCTTACACTAGGACCGCATAAATATTGAAGGCATGGCTTCCGGTAGAGCATTTGTAGCTTGCAGGAGAGTTTCATCATTATTTCGGGTAAATTGAACATGATTTTGCTTAGTTAATCAAATAGAAATGAATAATGAAAGCAACCATACTTCAGAATATTGCGCATTATTAAGATAAAACGGGTTATATTTCGTAAGCGTCAAAATATTTCATTTAGTTCGAATTATCTCGAAGGTTGAGGTCGAATTTTCTCTGAGTGATGATTGTAAGGCTAGTATCTGCAGAAATGTGAAGTGTTACAGATTAACAGTTGAAAATGAAAATAAATAACTAATACAATCATAAGCGTCAACAGTGGTCAAGCATTATGATATGTGTACAGTAATGAATTACTGTTGCAATATTGAAATATTTATGTCTCTGTATTGTGACTCATGTTCAGCCAAGAACAATATTTATTTCCATCATAATTCAAATCAACAACTGACTTGACAGTCAACAAGAAATATTTCATAAACTGCGATTGGGTATTGAAATGTTGCCTCAAGGTTACTTTTCTGACTACTGTATGCTTTACTCGCATTGGTCAATATTTTAATGAGCGACGCAGTATTTTCTTCTCTTTCTTCCACGGCCAGAATGGAAGTGGTTCGTACATCTTGGATTCTTGGATTGCATTCTAATTAAAATTAGATGTTAGACCCGCTCACATACTCGCTACACAGACATCTAAAAACATCCCATGGAGGGTCAAGTCAGAGGTAGATAGGTCATATGTAGATTGGGTTGGGGAACTTATTTTCATTTTTAGACAAGGATAACCATTATAAATTATTTCATGAAATAAATAAATATATTTTAAAGTTAATTATAAGTATTTTATTTGCATGTGTCAAATGACCAGGTAAAAAAGAAATAAATTGTATGCAATTTTATGCTAACCTTTAAAAGGAAAATTTTAAATAGTTACTTGATCATTTCAATAAAATTATTCTTTATAATCTAAATTTTTGATTTATTTAAGGTGCAATTAAACAGTAAGAAATACCCCCTCCCCACATTTTTTTCAGTCTCTGGATGTATCATATGGAAATAAAAAAAAAAATGCCTGTCTAGTAAGTAAATGTTTGGTCTGTTAATATGGATTTTATCAGACCTTAAGTCCTGTAAATTTTAACTTTTCAAGTATACTTTTTAAAGTGATAAATGGCTTTCATAATTAAATATTTTGCTGGGGATGGG
>PRKT01000133.1:113777-146379 GCA_003671525.1 Saccostrea glomerata | reverse complement strand
GGGGGGGGGGGGGGGGGGGGGGGTTAATGCATGTAAGTATGTTTATAATTTTCCCAATTTGACAAACAATGTCAAGGATTTTTCCCAATATAGAGGGACCAGGTCCCTGTACCAAAAGGTGCTGTGACAGCCCTGAACAGTATTGTTTTAGAATTAGAGAGAAAGGAATTATATAAAACTCCATTGTAATATGGTTTCAAATTTCTCTTTTCAGAAAACCAGCCTCTGTACCTCCTTTAGTGTCAAATGCAGTCCATTACATTTGCAAATTCTATCTGTAAGGTATGTAAAGATCTGAAAAATCTTTCAGTTTACAGCTTCTAGCCTTCTACACTTTGTTTCATTTTGATTTAGTCCTTTCATTGTCAAATATATTCTGTTCTTTTAATTAGAGGTTCTTAAGGACCCTCTCTACACCAGTACAACAATTTTTTTGGATATTGAGAAAAAGATACATGTACATTCTATATAGGTGTTAGTATTGAGCTTATTTATATGATTTTCACTATATGGTGCGTGGCATTTACCCTCAGGAAAAATAATCAAACACAACACAGTATCAGTGAATAGAAATCAGTGTTGATTACTTCCATAGATAAAATACATGTAAATAACATGTTCAATTAATTTATCTTGCCTTTTAAAGTGTTAAAAATACCTGAATTGATTACAAATTGTGTAATAAACTGTGAATTTCTAATTTTAGATCTAAGGACAGATCACTCTAACTGCAAAAAAAATACCATAGAATCAGAACTCTTTAGTGTGCAGTGTAGAGAGGGTTCTTAATTTAAAATAAAAACTTTCCTCTTTAGAATTACAGTAAAACACTTTCAATGAACAATTCGATTTATAGCTATTATTTACAGCTTCTACACTTTGTTTCATCTTGTTTTAGTCCTTTAATTGTCAAAAATTCTGATAGATCTATTAATTAGACTTTCTCAATTAAAATAAAACTTTCCCTCTCTTGAATTACAGTAAAACACTGTCACTGAACTCTGTTATTTACAATTTCAGCTCATCCTTTCACTTACGATGTCACAGTGGAATAAGCACGACTGGTCAACAACAGACAGAAGAGGATGACCTTTACAGTAAAATCCTGGTCGAGGTCAAAGGTCATGAACGCAAGGTTCTGGACAGTTACTACTGGTACCTGAAACAGACAGCATTTCATTTAGACCTTGGCCCCCACGACACGTAAGTTTAAATATATATCTGTTATTAAATGTACTGAAAGTAGAATTTCACTTATCGCCCAAAAAAGTTAGTCCCATTGAAGGTAAACATTATTATGCTGAATTTTGCAACAAACTCATAATGTATGAAATTATTACCGGCTTTAAAAAACTGGTTTCGCTTTTAGATATGTTCAGAGGAAACCCACCTTTGATAAATTGACCTTGAACAAGTCCGTGCATATCTTCAAGAAGCATCGAGTGCAGTATGAAGCTAGGACACACGTTAGGACATTTATTGTAAGTTCACATAAATCTTCCTTTTTCCTCTGCTCTTGTAGTTTGATTTTCGTTATTCTACATGAATGAATGGATGAAGATTTCAATCAAGCTACATCTGTTGTTTTTCAGTATTATAACCTCACTGGGTCAACTGCCAGAACGTTTTTAGAATACATACAGAGAAACCTGCCAGAGGGGGTGGCCATGAAAGTTACCAAGGTAAATAATTTATACATGTACATGTACATTAAGGACCCTCTGTATACTGCTTACTGAAAGAGTTTGAATTCCAAAGTATTTTTGTTCAGATTGAGTTATCTGCCCTTAATTCTATATTATACCAGACATTTAATATTCATTTTGTTATCACTTCAAGCACTCTTGAGACCAAATCCCTGCAAGTTACTTGAAAATTGTTTTGTTCATATTTCATCATTATAAATAAAGCAAAAAATATTTCTTTTCATCCGACTGTTCCCAGAACATTATTCCTTGGGGCGAGTAGCAGGTACTCTTTGCTGGAAAACTAAATATTTAACATACTCATTTAAATAATAAAATACTGAAAATAAAAGAATTTTTCAAATCTTGCATGCAGGTCAAAATGGAGAGACTACCAGAACACTTACAGAAAGACACCATTGTCAAACTGAAGGAGATGGATGAAGCTACGTATCTTCCTCTTGAAAAAGTGCAAAAGAAAAAAGCTTTGACTTCACCTGAACTAAATCCTAAATTTCACCGTGGAGGAATTCCAAATCGCCTTTTAAGCACAATATTAACAAAGAAACAGGACTTAACAAACATTGCACATGAATATGCCAAAGTAACTGTTGCAGGGAAAGAATATGTAGAAGTTGAACCAGCTAGAGAGAAACATACAGAAATACAAGCATCTGAACCAGAACACAAAGAAATCATACAATCTGCACTTGAACATAGAGAGGTGATATCTTCTGAACCTGAACATACAGAGGTCATATCATCTAAACCTGAACATACAGAGGTGATATCTTCTGAACCTGAACACACAGAGGTGATACCTTCTGAACCTGAACATACAGAGGTGATATCTTCTGAATCTGAACATACAGAGGTGATTTCATCTGAACCTGAACATAAAAATGTTCAATATGTGAAAAAGGGACAAACAGAAGCAGGGGAAGCACAAGAGTTGACAGGAATATCTGACAGTTCTGTCAAAGAGGCTGCTGATGAGAAAGAACCTTCATCTTCTGACAGTGACAGTTCTGACAGCGATGACAGCTCAGATGACAGTGACGATGAAAGTGAGGATAAAAAGGATGATAAAAGTGATGAAGGTGTCAATGATAACAAAGGAAGTGTATCTGAGAGCAAAGATGATAAAGACCCAAATGAAAAATAATGTGAACAACTTAAGATATGCTGGATTGGTGTGAATGGTTATAATATTTAGTATGAATGAATACATTGAAATTGTAAACTTGATTTCATTTATAGGTATAATAAAATGTTATGATGGTATAGTCTTTTATTTTATAAAATGATGGAAGTAAACCAGAAGATTTCATTTGCAGATACACATTTTCCTTGTTTCAAACAAGTATAAATGAGGGTGTTATAATATGCAAGAGTCCTTCTTCAAGGATTTTGAACTTCATGTCCCCTGGATCATGGGTACTGGTGTAAGGACAAGTCTCTATTAGTCATTGGTTCCTGGTTATTTGGAAAAACTAAGTGCAAAGATATAAAAGCTAAAGTTTTTTCTAAAATCATGAAAATCATGACACCAGGATCAAACTCCAAGGTCAAGGTTCAAAATTATTGATGCCCAGGGAAAGGATTTGTGACAAGAAATGCACACTGGATATAAAAGCATTAGCACTAGCTTTTCAAAAGGTATGGACAAGGTTAAAGTTTTTAAGAAATAGGTCACACTCAAAGTTCAAAAGGTATAAATTTTTGGTATCCAAAGAAAGGGCTTACCACCAGGAATATGTATACGGTGAAATTTAAAAGCCCTAGTACTAATTATTAAAAAGTCAAGCCTGGGGTTAAAGTTTTGTAAAACTGGGTTGAACTCTAAGTCAAGGTCATAAGGTAACAAATATTTTTACCCAAGGAAAGGTTTTGGTCATTTCAAAATTATTTCAACTAAAAAAAACCATTCTGATTATTCATATAAAAACATATATATACTCTGAAGTTGATGTTCAAAAGATGTTTGGGTTTCTGAATTGCAATATCTATCTAGTTGTTGGTGGAGACCAGGTTCCGGGATCATGAACATCTTAAGCTTAAGTCAGAATCTTTATTTTATTATAAAATGTTGTAAAAGGTCGAGAAGACCAAAATTAAAATATTTTTCAATTTTGCTTCTCAAAAGAGTTGCTTTCTGCAAATTTCGAAATAAAGTCCTCAATTAATGAATATTTTACAGGCGATAGAAATTTGACTTAAGTCTAAGTTTGTTTCATGATCCTGGAGCCAGGACTTCCAAATATCTGTTGGAATTCACAAGGACACCATTTGTGCCCCATTATTGACAGACCTTTTTTTTGAACTCGTATAATGCAGAATTTGAAGTATAATTACTTTCAATCCAATGTCAACTTGAAAATACATTCCAGTGAGTTTAAAGTAAAAGATATTACAGAGTCTGACTCATCGTTTTCATACTAGTATTTGGACATTTTAATAGAAAAAGACATCAATGGTAAATGTGATGACTTCAACTTTTCTATCGTAAACTTCCCTTGCTTTATGTAGTAATATTCCACCTGCATATGGGGTTTACGTCTCCTAATTGATTAGACCTGCATGAGTATGATGTACGTATAAAACACTTTTAAAACGAGGCAAGCTATTGACAAACAAGTTGATGAACAAGAATATCAACAGTCTCGTTTAATGTCATCACTTTCCAAGTACATTAAAATGACCTTGTCAAAAAAATCTAAGTTGAACGACGACTGGCGTATAACAAACTAATTGTTAGGTTACCATTAACACGCTGAATTTTCAACGGATTTTCAGTTTTTCCCGATTCTAACAAGGAAAACTTGGCAGGTGTACTGGGGATTCTCACTCCTCCATAGCAGCTTGTTCCGCCTTGTTTTTCGAGGCCCGTATTTGCTTTGCTGATTTGTATCAATTTGTTTAAATGACTTTTGGACATAATTACTGTTTGTTATTATATTTCATGTAGCATCTCGCTTCATAATGGGTGATTACATAATAAAGTTAATGTTACTGTTACATTATAAGTAAAGTTCTTTCCTATAAAGACCATAAATTTTAAAGATGGTTATAAACAAATAAAGACAATTAAATGCTAGCATGTCCATTTTCATGCATTTTTGTTGCAGGAAGACTTGATTTTCAATCAAGTAGACCTTGATAAAAAAAAACACTTAACTACCAATCAAATTTATATCCCTCTGTTATTTGTACTTACTTCCACAATTACTCGCTAATCGAATCGTTATCCGACATCATAAAGCCAAGATAACCGCGAGCATCTTCTTTGATTGGAGAGATGGAATTGAAGCTGACCTTTTCTTTTACTGCATACCGCAATAATTGCTTCCGGGAACTATACACCTTAGTTTGGAGTTCAATTGAGATTTTAGTAATACTTTACAGCTTGAGTCCATACCCATTTAAGGAGGCTGGGAATCAACAAATTAACCGTCAGATATACATGTAACTTCATTTGTGAGATATGAAATCCTTAGTTGTCAACTATCGATTGGTAAGAAATATTTCATACATTTTAGTTTTAAAATTTGATAATTTTTGTGTATATTTATGGAGCTCATCTTCTAAAGGAGATCAATATAGTCTTAAAATGGCCACAACCACCAAACCCTCTCAAAGCTGCACCACAGGCGCTTGACGTTTTTAACCTTTTTTCTTATAAATAAAACAAGATGTGTTTGTAAAACACTATGCGCCCGGCGGCAACAAAAATCGAAAAAGCTATTTTTAGCATACTAGCATAGGTAACAGTCAAAATCACAAGGTCATTGACCTTGGTGTCATTTGAAAGAACTTGATTAGTGGAGTATCCATACCAGATATGAAGTCTTTATCTTTTATGGTTCAAAAGTTATGGTGAAGGTACGAAAAGCTATTTTTAGCATATAGATCACAGTCAAGGTCACCAGGTCATTGCCCTTGGTGCCATTTGAAAGAACTATATTAGTGTAGTATGCATACTAAATATGAAGTCTCTATCTTTCATGGTTCAAAAGTTATGGCGAAGGTTAAAGTTTGCAGACAGAAAAGCTATTTTTAGCATATAGGTCACAGTCAAGGCCACAAGGTCATTAATATTGGTGTCATTTGAAAGCACCTAATTAGTAAAGTATGCATACCAAATATGAAGTTTCTACCTTTCATGGTTCAAAAGTTATGGCGAAGGTTAAAGTTTGCAGACAAACAAACAGAAAGACAGACAAACAGACAGGACAAAAAAACAATATACGCCTCAGATCTATCGACCCAGGCGCATAAAAATCCCATAATATAAAAAGTTGTTATTATCATAGTATGGAGAAATTTTTATTTATGATTAGAAAGATTAATAACGTCAAAAGCCTGTGAAAATACGAGTACATATATCCATGTATTCACTGTGGTCTGGGGTTATCTCTATAAAAAGCATCTTCGTAAGTTGTATAAAAAGGGGAACGAAGATTTTCTGCGATGTCGAATTCTGCCTTTTAAGAATTTGCACACCTCTTTGTATAAGACAAAACAGTTTTACTATGTGTTTCCTAGGCAACGATTTATGGCAACGATCACAATTATGAAAATGGTGTGTTAAGTACATTTTGCTTATATAGATTATAACAAACTTAACACTCGATTGTCTTATAATTAAAGGACGAGTAGTGCCGCCCGATCACTTAAGCAGACAGTTAAATCAAAAGAAATTCGATTGATTTTAGCATTTTTATGCTTTAATCGTAGAGGGACGGGAGAACATGAATATTTGCACAAGAATTAATACGACTTAGATTTGTACTTCTGTTTTTCTTTGGACATATGACTGGTAAATCGGTATTTACCGAATACTAAGGCATTGAGTCTTTATCGAGGGATTTTATTTGTCTAAAGTGATAAATGAAACCTCTTTTCGCTGGCAAATCAAAGGACTGTAAAGAGGAAACTGATTAAGAACAGTTCTACTTGATAACCCGGTAAAAATTGAACGACATGGGGTCATTTTTGTTTTTAGCTCCTAGCGCGACTTAAATTAAATCTGACATTGAAATCCGGGAGTAGTGTTGGTATGAAATTGACCAAGGGATCGCAAAGTACTGAATTGATAAATGAAGTTATCCCCTGTGGCTAAAGCATTCGGGGACCAAATATTCACGAATCCCCCAAAGATACCAAAATTCTAATTACCATATAATGCCTTGGCCTTTTCCAATGGTCCGCAAAGGTAACGTCCGAGGAGTCTAGGGTGGAAAAACAATATCGTGAGCAACACCCCCTTAAAGAAATCATTATTTTATTAAGTCGCTATATGTAGCGAAATACGAAATGTTCCGCCTGTCGTATCTGGCGATGTGACGTTTTAGGGCTTCTTGCAATGATATCGGACATAGCACTACTCTAGTCATTTATTCTCTTACGCGGTGCGTCACTTCATATACTGACGGAGCATTGGCGACTATCATTTCCAATTAAGATATGCAAACAGGAAGGATATAGTCAACTGTTTGAGTGAAATTTGCATACAAACAATCTGAAAGGGGTGAATCAAATGATTCCCCTACTGGTTGTAATCACCAAGGGTGATTAATCCTTGAGATGAGATTTTAACTTATACTATTTCTTCTCCAGTTTTCGTTTTAAGCCGAAAACTGCGAAGTCTTCAGATTTTTTAAAGAAGTCTTTTAGGACAAGTGCCATGAAGATGTTGGGAGTTATTTTGTATGTTTTCACTTTGGTGTTAATTGTTGTTTTTCAATTTAATGTGGGTGTTCTAACCGAATATACTGATTGTCAGAATTTGTGTTTGTGCGATGGGACGAAGGTCATTTGTGAAAACGCCACTTTGAAAACGGCACCAGAATTCCTTCATAGGAATTTGACATCACTGTAAGTACTTATTAATCTGCGTGTATTTTTTAAAAAAAATTATTGTTACATGTAATTGGCATTTTTATAACTTTTTATTACTTTTTATATATATTTCATTAATGTCGCACTCTCAAGAAAATCTGATAAAAGACCCTAGATCAATGGTTATGCATATATCGATTTATTTCTGTATAGACAAGTTAAGTACGATACTTACAAACAAATAAATTACTTTTAAGTGCAGAATATATTGGACATGTTGGTAGCCTGTATATATTTTTACCTGCGAAAAGTTAAGCATTTTCATATCAAGGTAACTTCAAATCAGTTGTCAATTTTGTTTGAATACTGATAACCAGGCATTAACCTTTAGTATCAAAAGTTTGAAGGATCGGTTCCATTTTTAACAAATTGATAATGACAGCAAAGAACCATTTTCCTTAAAAAATGGCAGTGACTGGAATTAGAGTTTTTCATACAACGAACATTTTCCAATTTCTATTAACCGAATTATCAAATAATACTTTTTAGTATGCTTTTCTATAACTACCCATTTGTTTGAAGAGGTCTTGTCTGTATAGTCTTATCCAGTTGATGCTCAGCCCTTACCAAAAAAATATGTACTCGTTTTAGCACTTGGAACGTTGTGTCAATATTTAAAACCGGAACATGAACATTTTTTTTTGTAAAAACTGGAACTTAGTCCTCTTTTAAAAAGGAAATCCAAGCAAAATACCCCACCAGAGATGTCAAAAAGTTTCAGGACGGGGGCTCATAGAAAGTCCAAAAATTGTTTTCATAAATAAACATACCGTTTTGGTGGTTTCTGTTACTCGAAAATGAAGTAAACAAAATCTAGCAGTGTTACTTTAAAAAATGAATAATGAATTTATTTAGTTTTATTTTAATTAAAATATTTTTGAAATCTTTTATCAAGAAGAAAAAGTGTAATATTTTATCACAAATTGATCCCGAACATCGTCATTTTGTTTTTCTTATTAACGATGGGATGAAGGACGAGATTCGCATGCAATACTTGCTCTTTTTATTGATACATAAGGGACGTGGCTTCTGCAATACAATACAATACTCGACAGACAAACAGAGCAACAAAGAGCACAGCTATCATAACTGATTTTTACAATCAACGAATTGTCCCTTTTTTATCCGCCAGCTGTGTCAACGAATATTGTTTGTTGTGACTTCACAAGTGATGCTTATGGAAGCTCTAAACATTAATGAAAAATGTCTCTGAACTTAAAGAGAAAATTATGTCAAATAAAGTGTTAATTATTGAAATTTTCAAAGTTTATTTTTTTGCACTTATTAAAGGAAATTTATATAAATGTAGGTTATTTCGAACATTTCCAAGTAGGGCACCAATAACTTTTTTCTTAGGAAAATGTTCAAAGACGATGAAGTTTTTGTGAACAGAGATACCGGAAAATCTCTGGTATATATTGACTTATACTTGGAAAATTTATGAAAAATGTGTTTATCTTTATCTGATATGATGAAGAATATACTAGTACTAAAAGAATTATAAATGTATGACACTGTAGGGCAGATCTCGACGAGCTAAATTAATAATATCAAAAAGACTAAATCTGTTTAAAAAAGTATATTAAACTTTCGTGTAAATTAGTTGATTCTGTAATATAAAAAAAATGTGTTAATTCAAAAACACAACAACTCTCTGAATAATGAAACCACATCCTCCTGTGTGATAGAACAAAGCAGCAGTCAATATTTGATGATAGGTGATATCACAAAGAATATTGACCTCTCAAAATTAATGCGCGTCTGTATATGTACGTCTCGCCATTTTATGTATTTGTATTAAATATATTTGCATATCTATAACATTCTGTAAAATATTTCCATTTCCAACCGAGGTGTATTCGAGGTTGATAATTGCTTTTGAGGAATGAAGAGTTTCAATTTCCCCCCTTACACTGTTAGACGTTATTCCTCGTGCATACATCTGCAGATTTAACCGTAATCAGTCTAAAATTAAATTTAGGCAAATTCGTTTAACAAGACAAACTGAAGATACGCCGAGCCTCAAATTCAATTTACCCTCTTTTTCTAACAAGCAATAGCTTAAACTTAAATCTCTTTCGCTAACAAGGAGCAAGATTGATCGGTATTTCAAATTCGCATTCCAACGAAGCTAATGAAGATATCTTTTTCATATTTACACACCCACTAAATATCCACTTTTAGTATGAAGATCCTTTCGAATTTTGCATATCAAAGAGACTACCTAAGGTTATCTGAGAGCTACATGTATATTGTTGCAGCTATGAAAAGAATTTTTATTTTTATGTTGTGGAAGTAATTTCAATGAATTTTTTATATTTAAAATATAAATACCTTTTAAAAAATTAGATTTATATTCTTAAGCGGATTCTTGCACATCGGGTCGGATGGAGTTAATTCAAGATTGTTACGTTTCACAGGGAATGGGGAAAACCAGGACTCTATGACATGTATCTGAACAAGTTGTTTTATGCAAACTCAGGTGACTGTTTTATCCCACGGGCCTCTTGTTATTTAGAACAAATGGTTTCCCGTCTGGACATTGTTATGCAGAGTGTGGGATCTTTTATCACTCAATTGTCGCAAAATATCGGGTCAGTCGAGAATGGAGCTGAAATAATGTGCCAAACTTTAATTTACTTTAGACTTGACAATCTCGTTTGTATTCCTCCTGTCCCATAACGGCTTTTATGTTGCATCCCTAAAAGCGTTCCAAAGAATTAGTTCGACATCCTGTTATTTCTACTATTTGATCACGCCATAAGAGCTTTCATCATTTGTATGTTTTATGAGCTAGTCTTAAAAGACACAAGGGGGACATCATGATTAATCAGAATATAACATATCAATGACCCGTTTGTGATTTTATTTTTCAACGATTTTAGGAAAATTAGAATCGAATAACAATCACCAAAGTTTTGACTAGAATATGAAGAATATACATGAAGGGGGATTTTTTTATGTATACCAAGTTATGGACTTATTTTCAAATCTCGTAAAAATCTCGTCTGTGAGATTCTGCCTTGATGATGAGAAAGAAATTAGCGTGATGTATTATGATGGAAAGAGTGACCATCTAATGGGACCCAGTCAAATAGATCACCAACCCATCGCGTGATCGTGCACTTGCGTAGAATTTTTACATCTAAGACGTGTGAACAGACACATATCGCTGTTTTACAAAAAATGTTTTACATGTACATATATTGATTATATACTACAGTGTACTTTTCATAAATTGCCATTATAAATTTCACAACTCTTTTTGCGAACACGGGTATATTGGAATTCTAAAAAGAAAAGAAACCGACAAAATTCATTTATTGCGATATCATATTCTAATTCTTTATGTCCATTGTTTTTCTTTAAATACACAAAATCTTTTGGAATTTTACATTCAAAATGCGTCAAATGTTTCAATTTTTTCAGTTGAAAGCCAATAATCTTCTTGTTTATGATGTGGGGAAGTGATGTCACAACTTTGAAACTGAGGTTTTGTTCTATTTTTTATCTCAAAGCACCCCTATAAACACGTTATCGTGAACTCAGATGCGATCAGTAACGCGTTTGTTTATTTTATTGTATTTCTTCAACATGATGCGAAAAGACAATTTCTATATTTTTTCTCAATTATGGGAGAGCTGATACTGGAATGATTGCAATTGTCTACCTATGCAGTTTGCACAGAACAAAATTATTTCCTGGATTTTGTGTGTGTATGTGTGTGTTTTTTGTCTCTCAAGTTCTGTTTACATTTAAATTCCTACCAAAATAGCGTTTGTAGCTAGATATCATTAGAAATGACGTAGACGGTAACTGGTACAGTGCATACGGGAAAATGGCGTCCTACCCTACCCTTCTTTAACGGTATGAAAACAAAGTTTCATGAGTAGGACTAGCAAAAAATATATATATTCTGATAGAGCAAGAGTAAAGCTTTATATATGCCAAGTTTTATCTCCAAATTGTGTCAAAAAGTGAAGCAATGAAAGAAAAACCTCCATTTTTAGACGGCTACTGGTACAGGACCAGTACAGTGTACTTTTCATAAATTGCTATTATAAATTTCACAACTCTTTTTGCGAACACGGGTATATTGGAATTCTAAAAAGAAAAGAAACCGACAAAATTCATTTATTGCGATATCATATTCTAATTCTTTATGTCCATTGTTTTTCTTTAAATACACAAAATCTTTTGGAATTTTACATTCAAAATGCGTCAAATGTTTCAATTTTTTCAGTTGAAAGCAGGGATATCCTACCAGTTTTTTTTAATAGTCAAAATGACTGGCCTTATAAAAAGCATATCCCAAAAACCGATTGCCATAAAATTAATTTTTTTTTAAAGCAGTTCAACGAAAACTACCCCTTTAATTTATTCAATTTCCCACCCTTTCTAAAAGCACGAGCACATAATTTCGGGCAAAGATAACGTGAAAATAAAATATAAAGTTTACAGGAAGAATCAAAAGAGGCTGTATGTGTCTTTCATATACATGTAGTTCCAGTCACCCGCGTGGCACAGTGGTTACAGCGTCTTCTCTTGAGTAGCGGTGTAAGGAGTTGATCCTTCCGTCGCGGGTTCGAATCCACTGCGGGAAGTACAGACAAGCCCTTGAAATGAGACCTATAAACTAAGGTCCCTAGCTCGTCGTAATAGGTTTTTGCACGAAAAGATTCCTGTCTTCTCAATGGCCCTGAGTGTAGGACAAAATTGCAGCTATCATCCGGCAAGTAATGGCATCTCCATATGAGTGAAAAAATCTCGAGAGGGATGTTAAACAACAAACAAACAAATAAAGAAACAAACAAACAACCTTACAACACGATATGCTGATTTTTTTGGCTCTGGTCTACCCATAATGCTCTAACACTTGATTCCGCTCTACGGACATAAAGTCCAATGTGGGAAGCACGTGACATGAATGTGTGAATACAATGCACTATAGGTCCTACTGTGCAATGCATTATGGGTAGACCGGAACTCTACTGTCGGCAAAGCAAAGTTTGTAGACTGTATTTCTGCTGAAAAACTGATCACATAAGTAAATGCTGACTGCTCAATAAAATACAAAAAAGACAAGCCGTTTTGTAGGGGGAACAGTGAACTTAAAATGCCAGCAATTAAATTCTATTAAGATGGATTAATGAAATCAAATTTGTTCCATTAACTACTGTTAAAAATGCAGTAGAGTTATATTTTCCTTTATAAATTTTCTTTTTTCTATTCTTGTGCACAATAAATGGGAAGCCATACACAAAACAGGGAATAAAATGCCTTGGAGAAAAAAGTGTTTACTTTGAATCGGGCATTGATGCATGGTTTATATTCTGGTCTTCCAATTTGTCTTAAATGCATACAGTTTACATTAGAATAATTGCATGGGCAAAATCTCGTCTTTTTATGGCTTGATGAGAATCGAATGCAGAATTTTGCAATTTGTTCCTAGTTTTGCTCCAGAGAAAATCAAAGAATTTTTTCCTTTAACTTTTTTATCTGTCAGTTAAAAGTAGAGCAGTGTGTTGCTAACTGTGGTAAAACACCCTCGACAATCTCAGTTACATTTTCTGACCCCCCTTCCCCTTCTGTTCGCCACCACCCTTTCATACTTTTCAAAAATTTGCATTTATTAGTTACATGTATTTGTGAACAAATAAACGATGCAAGACCGGTGTGATATCAGAGATTTGAAAACTGAGTTTTTGTTTGATTATTGAAAGAGAAAAAAAGAAAAACAAAATTGATACAGGTGTTTCTATGTTGTTTGAGATTCAGTTTGACCTGGCAACGCCGGAAAATACGTCATTGTCTCGAAACAGGAACTTGATAAAACACAATTTGATGCACATTATCTTGGTCACCAAACGATGCTTGATTTAATAAAATGAAAAATAATCATTTTCCCCATATGCTCAGCAAATCAAAACCTGCTTTATTAATTAGATATTTGATAAAAAGCATCTAAATGTCATAAAAAATGTCTTTTTTTATGAATTTCCTTATGGAACAACTGTTGCTTTTCCTCCGACTTTTCCCCGACCCCGATTTTAAACGCTGTTCTAAGGTTCAAAGCAATTGAAAGTTAGTAATTAGATAGTGCTGTCTATTAAGGTATAAGTCAAAACTGGCAAAAAATTAGAGAACTGAATTAAACGTTCACTTCGCAAAGTACATCTATGAATGTATCTGAATTAATGCCACCCCGAAAGAAAACATCGACCGTACTAGCAGACAAACAGCACCGAAATGACCAATCTTATAGAAATCACGTTGAAAGCAATAAAATAATTATACTTTATAATAAAGAAGAAATATACCAATCTCCTGTTCCACATGAATCCCAGAGGAGTAATTCCACACGACAAAAGAAATCCTTCATGTGGATATCAAAGAAATTCATTATATTTTTTAAGTAAAACTTCGAGATTTTGTTGTCTCTGGCGATAATGCCGCGGCAGGTAGCAATTTCTTATGACAATGCCTTTAGACATTGTTTCTGAGGAAAAAGGCATTCGTTTGATTCCCTTACTTGTTAGAGCGCGAGAAACACGATTTTTGTAAGGTTTCTTCCATTACAAAGTGATTCCTCCATAACTGAATGTTTCGTCTGAGATCTTTTTCTTGAAAGTAGATTAATTTTTAAGTGGAACGATATGTTGTATTTTTATTTGAGGATGCATGGAGGTTCCTTATAGTTTTTGAGAAATAAGTTTTATTACAGTTTTTGCAAAATATTTTTTTATTTTTAAGTCCTATAATTTGTTTTCTTTCATTTATATACTAATAGTCAAAATTTAATCTTTTAATTCTATTTCAAAAGTAATGGCCAAAGTTTTCGTCACATCAATAAACGCGTAAAGTAAGAAAGGCCATAGTAACATCATCTGTTCAAAGGTTATGGCCATGTTTAAAGTTTCAATTGGTAATTGTTTGCAAAAGAGGGTCAATCTCCAAGGTCAAGACCAATAGGTCAAAACTTGTGGAACCCAAAGAAAGGTCTTTAAAAATTGTCACAAGGAATATAATATACATGTGAAATATGAAAACCATTGCACTCAGAAGTTGCTGGCAAGGTTTTAGTTTTGCGAACAGATAAACAGACGGACGGACAAAACAAACTCTATGTACCCCGAATCATAAATAAAAGAACATTAATATTTCAAAAAAGGGCAGTAGCTAGAAAGAATATTGATTTTTAGGTTAATGGCTTAAAGAACAAGATAAATTTTCAAATTGACCTGACAACTATTTGAAAGATTGCCATTTTATTACATGTACGATACAGCGTTATTCTAAAACAGGGGTTCTAGATGATAACATTATTAAAGCCATATTTACTTACTAAAATAAGACATATATGACACCTGATGGAAGTCAAGGGTCAATATTCAAGAGCAGGTTGACGCAAATTGCAAACCGAGCCAAATTTAAATAACACACTTTTTAGCGACAAAAACAACTTGAATGTCGGAAGCAAATGACAATTTGTGTTGAACTTAATCTTGAAAAGAACATTCAATGGCGTAACATTTAAGTTCATAAAATGCCCATAAAACCATGAATTCAACAGGAAGTCTAGCGCCAAACAACAAACCAGCTTAGAACTACGACATTTGTACCAGCATTCGTCCAAAAATAACTAAAAACCATAAAGTCTGGGTTGTTTGACACCAGTTGATCATTTAATGGTATAAATTTGCATCTCTGCCTTATATTATGATTCAACTCTCGATTCGTTTTTACCCCCTGATTTTTTCGAATTCTTGCTCTATTAACAGATGCTTACACGCAAAGGGAGTTTCAGTACAAACTTCAGTACAATACTATGGAATCGAAGTCGTATAGTTATACGTTATACTTGTATATTTTCTTAAATCATAAAAATTTCAACTTTCTCTCAATGAAATTAAAGCGGGCTTGACTTATGGATTTTTTTCAGGTCCTTCATCGGAACTGGTATAAAGATACTACAGAAGAATGCCTTTAGAAAATATCCCAATATTCGTTTTCTGTAAGTTGTAGATAAAATAGTAAATATTAATGTATCGTTGCTTATGTTTTTATCTCGTTGTCTTCATTGTAATCATATCTTTTGACTCGATTTAAACTTCTTCAAACCAAAGCAGCAGAAGGGATGGTGCAGGGGGACCGGGGTATGTTGGGTCACACTGCATGGGCATGTGTGTGGGTCACTTCCCCTAACTCAAACTGGTGCTCACCCACCCCCTTTTCAAGATTCTTGGATCCGCCACTGGATCAAGCACGGGACAATATGATGAAATATCTTTTGAAAAATCTTTTATGAGGGAAATGTTGAGAATCAACAATATTCAAGTATTCTTAAGTAGTTCAGATTCATTTTTTTTATTTTCCCGAATACCAAGGGCTAAAACATACGTCTGTATGGCTTAAAGATGTCGAGTTGATTACAGAAAGTATCACGTTTTATTGCAAGTGAAACACTTACAGACATTGGACCTCATCATTCAGAATTCTGATGAAACATACATAGTTCACAAGAGAATCTATGCCCTATACATAACAGGCTTCACATAATGTGCAATATCAGTTAGAAAGATCACACAGGGGATAAATATCGGAATAGGATGCGAGTGGAAAAATTTTATTTCATTGAGGTAACATTATCCAAAAATGGAACACAACCTTTACAGAGATCAGTGCAGTTTGATTTGTTATAAAGATAAGATTCATTTGTCAGAGAGAGAGAGAGAGAGAGAAAGATTATTTGTATACTCATGCGATTGTTCCTGTTTCTATTATACACGTAGCAATTTGTGGATGGAAAATAAAAGTTAAGGTAGAATTCTCTGAATATACCATAGCTCTATATACAGGTAAAACTTGGATGGTTGAATATTCAAACTTATTTTACATTTTGATTAACTAAGAATTCACTAAAATATAGACACGGAATTTTGACTAAATCGCATTATTTAGAGAATGCATTTTTTTTTAAACTGTCAATCATTTGTAGCATCAGCTAGAAGTCACATATTGTATTTTCTAAATCAGATTGATTTTTCTTTATATGCATGCGGTAGTTTTCTTCAAATACTAAATATGATAAGTAGAAAAACGGGCAAAATGTTTAAAAAGAAATTGACTATAGTTGTAAAAATATATATATTTTTTCAAATTCTTTTTGCAGAAGTTTTACAGACCGTGATGTACCATGTCAGTTAGAAAGCATAGAAGCAGGGGCATTAAATGGCTTGTACCACCTAAAATCGATGTGAGTTTTTTTTTACTGGTTTAAATACAATTTATAATTCTATATTTCTCAGTACATTGGAATTGTCATGATGTAATTTTTTTAATTTAATGCCATCCATAGGCGCTCCCCATGTTATTCTGTAAATGACGTATGATAAGTATATATAGGTCTACCCCTCTATACTAAAAAATTTTATAGACCTATATATACTCATCATACGTCATTTACAGAATAGTACATGGGGACCCCTTTGCTGCTTTCCAGTAAATTCAAAATTTACAAAATGACAAAATAATTCATGTTTCTTCAATGCAATTTATTTACTACGATAAACGAAAAATTTTGTTGAATGTAAAGGTCAGATTTAGAATAAAATCTGCGAAATCTACATGCCTGTACTTAATTTATATCTTTGTGTAAAAAGACCAACATAAAACTGTATTGCTGTGATATGTTTTGCTTTGACTAATTTCCGAAAGCAATGATGTTAAATCTTCGAACAATTGAACGAAAAATTCTCCTATAAGCCAACTTTAAATTCAAAATAATGATTCAGTCTATTCATTGGCAGCACATACATGTATATTCGTGTGAAAAATCGATTTTAAATTGTATGAAATTATAAAATCATGAATCACGTGTCCATATTTGCCCAAATGCGCACTCAGCAGCAAAACGTTATCTGTATACCACTTCAACAGAAAATGCGTTTCTGCGTCATACACGATTTGCAAATTATTGTTTTTAAAAGACTAGTGATCGTTTGTGATAATGGAGTGATATTTATTTAGAATTTTGTTGGATTACGAATATTAACAAAGTCTGATTATGATTGGATTCAATGATCAATTCCATTATTTTTATAGTTTTTTCTCCGATTAGTTCAATATTCAAAAGCGCTCGGGCAAAGTCTCGAGAGCGAGAGTCTGGGGAAAACGAGACTATACCATTCATAAAACTGATCTGACCTAGATTCCAAAATGAGAGAAATAATGCGCAGTCTTAAAATCTTACATTGCATGGTCTTGCTCTATGAGAATATTTGTTCAATGTACACGCATTAAAGCAATAATTGCTAGTCAAGTGTCTCATTCGAAATGCGCACTCAGAACAAAATACGATTTTGTGACATTTATTTGTGTGCTTGTACTATAACTTTTTTCTTTGAATTTAATTAAAAAGAACTCTAAGATTTTCGCGACTGCACTTGATAAGATAAATAAAAAAAAATTTCTGATTAATAAATACCGTATAAGTCATTAGTTGAAATTTTAACGAGACGCAAATTTAGCGATTGCTACCCAAAATCTGGTATTTTATTTTTAGCGAGAAATAATTTTAGCGTTTTTAAAATGCTTACTAAAGTAGCTATCACAAATCACACGCAATTAATTTTTAGCGATATTCAATTTTAGCGATGTTAGCACCCTCGCTAATAATGCTAAAATTAAATCCTCGCTAAAAATTCTACTTATACGGTATCAAATTTTTAAAAGATTTTTTTCTATTTTCATTATCTTTTGAAACTGATTAGCAGTTCTAGTCAAAGAACACTATATACACAATGAATCAAATCAGAGATTACATTGTTCATCTATAACTTAGTAAGATATCTCCGATAGATGTCGGACTTGTAATGTAAAACAGCATGTCTGTGTACCAAACACTGTATATACAGTCAATATCGACTCAAAGCCTTGAAAAAGTTTTTTTTTTCGGACGATCTCATGATATGTCTAAGTCAATGAATAGTTTTGCACTAAAAATTGGAGATAATACTCATGAATAAAAATATTACATCACAAAGGCTAGACTTTATGTCTAGGTGAAAAATAAGTTTCGTTATTCATATTACATGTCTTTATTTATCAATTGTCTTATTTTGTGGAATTCTAAAGGCTGTATTTAAATTAATCAAAAATATCATACCGGTATAATCCAGACCAATTCATCCGGCACGGAGCGTCCGTATTAATGAGGCGCCACTGTATTTAGGTCAGTTTCTTAAAAAAAGACATTAACTTCTTGGCGTATCATTTCGTGAAAGAAACATGTATTATGTCCAGTTTTGGGGGAAAGAGTATTTTTTTAATGAATCTTGAATGCAGACTTTTTATTCATATTTTAGTCCATGCAATGTCAAACTTTATAGAAAGCGAATCATTAATTCTAATTTCTAACTGAACGAAAACAGATGTAACTGATCCCGCATCTTACAATACCAGGAAATTCTTTCAGACTATATACACTTGCAAATAATCTGAAGAACAAAAAGCGCCCAACTCCTCCCGGCTACAACGTCTATGAATCAGAATGTCTGAATCCTGTGTGTAATATTTTTTATTGTCAATGACATTGCTATATTCGTGACATTGGCGAGGCATTTCAGATGTAAATTTGTCACAATTCGTCGACAAATTCTCAATACTCTTTCCGAGTTTCGGAGCCTTAATTGAATTTTAACACAATCATATCAAATGTTGCTAGTTTAACCTTGGGAATGCCTGATAATTGAATTTAGACACTGTTTGTAGCTACCGAGACAAATAGTTATTAATTCAATAAATCTGGCATCTGGTGAAAAATATCTGGATTTGGGAGTATCAAAGAGAGCTCAACGTGCTAGAATATCCAGGATTTATAAGTAAAGTCCTTATGTCAAAAGGTTTAAAGGTGCTGGGTGGTTGTGGCAATTTTTAGACTATTTTGATCTCCATCAAAATTAGAGCTCCATATAAAGACAATATAAAATAAAATTTTAAAGCTAAAATTTATGAAATTTTTCTTTGCCAAATGTTAGTTGACAGCTTAAGATATCATATCCCAAAATTTAAGTTATATCTGGTGGTTAAAAAAAATAATTTGTTGACCCCCTAGCCTCCTTAACTACTATCAAAGTGTCACAGCCGAGGATATCTTAAGGCCCATTGACCCTCTGATAAGAAAGACAACTCTCACTGGTTTAAATTACAATTATGATTCCTTTTTAGAATTGTCTTCATGATGTTTAAAGACCATTTTTGTCTTTTGCCCTGTAAGGTATGCTTTAAATTAATTGCATACATTATAAATTGGATTTCTGGCAATGAAGTATGAAGAATGAAGTTATTTAATTAAAACTTTTTAAATGGCGATATTTGATTTTTTAAATCAATTTACAAGAAAAAAAAAAGAAATTGTTATATCACATCGATATCGATATTTAAACGATAAATTTAAGATCAAAAACTGTATTTTGGGTTTGTAGGTAACATATTTTGATAATCTTACGAAGCTAAAAATTTCCAGCTAACATATCGTCATTTGAAAGAGTAATCTGATCATGAAGAAAAAAAAAAGAGATATGTTCTCATTTTCAATTGTCAGCATTTTTCTTAGTCTGAACTACATCAAATGATCTTGCGACCTAAACTTACGAAAAATCGTGAATCTCTCAAAACAATTTAAGTTCTTTGATGGGGAAATTGTGAAGGGGGATTTAAATACATGCCTCAATTAGATTTGTTTAATTTTCAGTACTATACCCTAAGACAAAGGGTAAATGAATGTTGATTTTACAAGAAAACAAAAGATGCTTTTTGTTTTACTTTCTTCAGAATTGCTTGTATGCCCATTTAATCCTTTAATTATTTCTAAACGACCTCATATAAGCCATATCTAACGCTTTGTGTCGATCAAAACGCTCTAACGAACTGTCAGTCGCAGACACATCTCCATTGGAAATATCATTAGATGATTGCAGGAATTGGAACTCCAAGACTAAAAGTCTTGAAGTGAGAGAGTGCCTTGTTTTAAATTATAAGACTTCCACATGCTATTAGGTTGAGGATTCAAAAGGGTTGAAAGAAGAAGAAGAAAAATAACGAACGGTTTAAATCAATGAGAACCAAGTTCTGGAGAAAGATGAAAACTACAGGCAGTTGATTTTCTTTTTCTTTTCTTTATTAATATTTTCTACTGAAAAAAATAAATGAGATTGCAGAGCATTCCAAGAAAAATTTGAAAATCATTTTCGCTTTGGCGACTTGAGAATTTTATATTTTAAATGAATTCGTTTTTGAGCTTCAAATTAATGAACTTCAATAATAAAAATTCTGTTAATCTTCGTGTATATATACGTTACAAAGTCATTGGCACATCTCTTCTTTTATAAAAAATGTACATGTATATACTTTTGATAAAATAAAAATAAGGGAAGATAATACGTGATTCCAAATGTTTCTTTTGCTTGGAACCGAATTCCATGCACTTTAGTGTCAAATTAACCTGTTTCTAGAGATGAATGGTCAGTTTGATATATCATATAATTGATCTTTTAGTCCAATAAAGCATACAAGAATTTACATAATGCTATTAGCTACTGTCATTCATGTAGTTTGCGCCGTGTCTCTTAATTGTGTGATTGGTATTTCCTCGATACGGCCATTACCATAGGAGTACAAGTTGATCTCTGAGTTCTTCGTAATGCAATTTTCTTGCACTTGGATTATTCCTCATTGAGACAAATGGATAACGAGCAATTAGATATATGATAGATATTAAATGACCGGAAAAAGAGGCCACCCAATCAGAAAGCTAAATGTGATAACGTAATTTGGGGGATCTTTGATGAAAGAAACGGTAGAGAAATTGGAAATCCCATGCAATAAATTCTGATACCTGTAATAGTACAATCAAAGAAAAAATATAGTTTAAGATACTTTTTAGAACATTTGGTCTTCATTTGAATGAGACTACATTGTTCCAAATTATAATTTTTAGCTCAAGACTTAATTAGCTTCTAGTGAGTTGAGGGCCAAACGTCAACAAAAACAATCACAACTGACAGATCAAGCATCCTCCGAGAGTTCTGTGATAAAATTTGATAAACAAACGGTTTACTTCTGCTGTTTGCTAATCATGAATTACCCACTATATGCCATAATTAGATCATGCATCAGTGAAACTTTTCGTTCCATTTCGACAGCTTTTGTCAGTATTTTTAGCCGGGCCTGAAAGCAAAGTCCTGGCTCTAGGCATCATGATCGACTGTCTTACTATAAATAGCACAGTACACAAAAACCAAACAGCGTCAAAGCAGACGCTTCCGATAAACAAAATAGTCCCATTACGAGACGATATTCAACCAAATATATTTTTAACATCCCAATCGTTTAATTAATAGTCAATATTTTTGCTTGAGAATTAAACTGATAATCGTACGTGATATAACAATTTGTGCACATACGCTGCTGATTGCATATTGTTATTTTAAATAGCGCGGGCTTTTCGAAATGTTGAAAGTGTTGAAGAGTTTCATGTTTAATAACGTTTTCGTCGATGTTATGATAATGGTTATATTCTGTTTTGATTTTTAGCAACTTAATAGTGTAGCGAATTGGAATTTTAAGATTAACATGCGTGAAGTCACTTGACAATGCACAAGTACTATGTGTTACTACATTTTGTTAGCGATAAAAGTAATGTTTGTTTGAAGCAATTTTTTTTAGATTTTAAAATCATAACATATCTGGGGGTCTGGACTGTTAATTTTAATTACTGGTATAGGGGATATTGTTGAAAATCATAATCATACAAACTCTACCTGTTAAAAATCAATGGCCAAAAGAAAAAATAATATGTACTAATTTCGACATACTCGAGCAATCAAAGCCCGGCTTTCAGTTCTTTCAATTTTTTCTTCGTAAGGAATCCTTCATTTGTTCAGACACATGTCTTTATGAAACTAGTATATGCACAATAGCTGTATCATGTGTATACTATATTTTATTTTGGCTAAGCTGTTGCGGAAACATACAAACATATTATTTACAACTTTCTGACAACAAACTAAGCCTAGCTGCTACCAAATGCTACAAAGCTCTGAAATCTAGACATTTTTTTCATATTTTATTCACAGGTTTCTAGGCATTGGTCCATAACAAAAAATTCGCTAAAAAATAAATGAAAATTTATTGAAATCATTACATTTGCTCTTTTTCAGTACTAGTACTAATGTCATTATTTAAAAAAAATGTTTGGCTAATATTAACTTCAAGAAAAAAGATCAATGTCTTACGACCAACCACACAAGGAATCTTGATCCACTATCAAAATCACGTCGAATAACTGTTATCTAGAAGTATGATTGCTTAATTTTGCAACTTTTTCTTTTGAAAAGGAAAAAAAAAATACAGATAAGATTTTTAGACCTATTTAGTTTCGAAGCAAATAGTTTTTTTTTTATTTACAAATATGGTATGGTTTTTACTTGGGATGTCAAAATTATCAATAATTGATATTCGAATATTCGATAGAAGTATTCGAATATTCGATAAGATAAATACATTTTGCATTACATGTATAAGTATATATTTTAACTCTCCTGTCAGCCAGTATATGGGTGTGTTCCCCACATAAAAACTTTGTATTTATTCTCTTATTTTTTCACTATAAGTTCATCTTTCACATACTTACTAAGCTAAGTATAGTATAGACTATAGCAATTTTAGTAATTATCTCACCTGGTCAAATACCCATTTTCACACATTTTATAATTACCTGTAATTAAATGTGTGCAAAATGGGAACAAACCCAATACAAACTGATATGATCAAAGAATAATTCATTCTAATAATTACACTCTTCACACTTTTAAAATAATCCAACAGGACTGTCTTTTATTTTTTTTTAAATCAAATCTTATTCATGTCAACTGTACAAACTTCATTCAATATCAAATAAAACTTGTCAGATTTTTCTCTCTTTTAAATGCTTTTACTTAAAATCCGAATATTCGAATCACAAATTTGTATTCGAATATCAACTCATCGAAAGAATATTCGTTGACATCCCTAGTTTTTACGAAACTTAGCCAAGTTCCTTGCAAGAGATGCCATTCTTAAATTCGTTAAATATCTATCTGTGTCTTTCATATGTTTAGTTAACTTAAAGATGTATTTTCTTTTTGACTAATAAGTATAAATTTTTTTTTCAGAACAATTGGAGGATGCGAGAAGTTACAGAATATCGGCCCCGGTGTTTTTACCCAATTCCAATCTCTAGAAACATTGTAGGTTAAGAAAAAACAAAATTCAACTAGAACAAGAAATGTATAACTTAATGGATATCTATAGCCTTTTCTAATTTTTATTTTAAAATGTGAGATACAGTATTGGCTTCTGATAATATGCATTAAATTCATCATTTTTTTCTTCAAACTGTTTCAAATACTTGCCCCATTGTTAACTTGTAGGGTTTTTTTTAAATATAAAAGATTAACTTTTTTTCCTTTCGTCTCACTAGAGATATGTTCAGAAATGGAATCGCAGCTATTCCAGATTTTAGCGCCTTTTCAACACGGTACGGATCAGGCTGGCTGGAACGAATGTAAGCCAATCAACTAAGTCAACGGATTCGGGGCTATAGCTACTCTCTAAGAAATATAGAATTTGTTAGATACATAATATATCAATAAAACCCAGAGTTCACAAAGAAAAACTGAATTATGTTTGATCGATTCAAATTAATCTTTCTGCTTGTCTTTGTTTCATGAAATACCAATTGAATTTTTTGCCAGTGTGATACGCGAAAACAGCCAAATCACAGAAATTCGAGAAAACAGTTTTTCTGGCGTCAAAACACTTGAACTGTAAGTCTTTTTAAACTGTTGATTTATAAATACAAAGTCACTCGATATTTGCTTTTCCCTTTTTTCAATTTTCATTATCTAAAGCATTCTAAAAAATGCACAAGTATTTCAATGAAAATTGAAAAAGAAGCAAGCAAACAATTATCGCATGACTTCGTTTTTAAGAAAGTCGACCGATCTGAAAAATCTCTTCACACCATTTCTCTTAGAATCGATTTTCAACTGTCTTGTAAATTCTGAATCGTTCATGTTAACCCATTTTCCTCACTAAATTAGCCTGAACATTGTCTAAATTGAATCAGCTTTTGTAGTGAAATAGCCCCAAAACAACATTTACATGAAATCTCAATGAAGTAACCAGAAGTCCTCTGTACTTTAGTAATATGAAGTACACAATTACCCAACCAGTTATCACATTAAGTTGCTATATACCTAGTACACGTACGTAACAATATATAATACCGTATAAAAATTAAAAAAGTTATTACATTTAGCAGAGCTAACCACACACTGCATCATTACTGCATCATTTGAACTTTTTCATTTATGTTGTCAATTTTGATTCACGCTTAATAAATCGGTTCTTCTAAGTATCACCCAAACCAAGTTTAAAAGGAAGTTTGCAATACATTGCAAATTATAATTCAATGCTTGAATATATCACAAACCAGTTGAAATCTAAAGATGTATCCATAACCACTATTTTCTTAGAGCTTTCATGATAAAGACTCTTTCTAAGGAAGAGCCAAAATAATCATTTCATTTCTAACACATAAACCACTTCCTGTTTTTTATTGCAGTCGTCTGAAAGGAAGCAAACTTGGTTCCATTCGCAATGGCGCTTTCTTTAATGCAAGCATATATAAATTGTAAGTTGTTTTGTCTGTGCGATATAGAGTTTTTTGGATGCAACTATAAAATATAGTCATATTTAAATGACCAAGATTTTAAATTTGAAATTTATTGTAGAGATCTTCTAGACAATATACGTCTCACCATTTTAGAGGATAACGCATTTCAGGGAATCAGCGGACTTAAGCATTTGTATGTATATTGAAAATTTGAAAATTATTTTTCATTCGTAAACAAATGCTTTTATAATATGAGCTTTTTTTTTTAATTACAGAGACCTTTCTAATACTGCAATCAAGAAACTTCCCACTAATGGTCTGACAAATATAGAAACACTTGTCATTCGCGAAACAAAAACGCTCAAATCATTCCCAGCCGTTGTTCGATTTAACAAACTAATTCGAGCAAAGTTAACATATCCACATCATTGCTGCGCATTCAAAAATCCCGAAAAACAATATCCGGCCGAATGGGATGACTTCCGGCGACGAGTAGAGGCGGAGTGCGCCAGAACTACGAGTCCCTTCGCTGCAGGAACATCAACAACTCCCAGTCCTTTTGGAAAGTTTCCTCGACAAAAGTCTTCCAAGAAAAGATCCAAACGAGGCTTTTACGTCGATGAATTGGCCAATCAAAACATTCCTTACATCTTGCACAACGAGTCTGTTCGAAAATGGTCGAGTTTCGGGGATGGTGGTATTGGTAATGGAAATGGATTTGGAAATATCGTGAATTCGTCAGAGACTGGGGAAAACACAATAGACAGACCGACTCAGGGAGGGAGTTTTGTAACGTTCACTATACCGACCAATTCTACCGGGTATCAGTCACAGGTGTTGTGCGGAGAGGTAGTCTTCATGCACCGAAAAGTAGAATGTACTCCCGTACCGGATGCTTTCAATCCTTGCGAGGATGTGATGGGTTCCGAATGGCTTCGCATATTCGTTTGGCTGGTTGTCTGGGCTACACTTATTGGCAATATCATCGTCTTAGTTGTTCTACTATCCAATCATAAGAAAATGACTGTCACTAAATTCCTTATGTGTAATTTAGCATTTGCAGATTTCCTTATGGGAGTTTATCTCTTACTTTTGGCAGCCATTGATATCCATACACTTGGCGAATACTTTAACTTCGCAATAGCTTGGCAAAACGAGGGAGGGTGCCAAGCAGCAGGATTTTTAACCGTGTTTTCGTCAGAGCTGTCCATCTTTGCACTAACCGTTATAACACTAGAGCGATGGTATGCCATCAGTCATGCCATGCACCTTACAAAACGGTTAAAGCTTCGTCAGTCGTGTGTCGTCATGGCGGCTGGCTGGTTATACGCTGTACTAATGGCCGTCATGCCTTTAGTTGGAATCAATGGGTACGGTAACGTCAGTGTCTGTTTGCCTATGGACATCACCAAAACAGGAGACGTGGTTTACGTCATTTCTCTGCTAGTCTTGAATGGTTTAGCTTTCATCGTTATTTGTATGTGTTATATCAATATGTATTGTCGTGTTCGAGGAAATGACTCTACCTTACATAGTTCCGACACCAGAATTGCCAAAAGGATGGCAACACTTATTTTCACGAACTTCATCTGTTGGGCGCCCATCGCTTTTTTCGGAATAACAGCAGCGGCGGGATGGCCACTTATAGATGTGTCCAATTCTAAAATCCTCCTCGTTTTCTTCTACCCTTTAAATTCGTGTGCGAATCCGTATTTATATGTCATAATTACTAAGCAATTCCGGAAGGATACCATTTTGTTGCTCGCAAAATATGGGATCTGTACGGAGAGAGCAAATCGGTGCAAAGGAACTGTTACCAATTCCAAAACATTGACGCATTCTAGAAAGAATAGTTTAGCAGTACATTCCGTCATTCATCCTGCCAGTAACAATTTAACGCACAGTACTGACGTCACCGTTAAAGAAAATGGCGTCTCCCATGAACCAAGTAGTCATGAACTGAACGTCATTGAACAAAATTCACCAGTCAAAGAAAGAAATATCAGAATGTTGTGGAAAATGCAGCGTTCCTTTTCAAATTCCATTTCTAGTGAAAACCAAACGGAGCGAAAATTAGATTCGCTGCAGTTTTACGATATGTGCAATAATGCAGACCTTTTACAAGAAGAGGATGATTCTTTAGCTAGTACAGCTATAGGATTTCAGGATCAGGATCAGTCCTGTTCCCAAGAATCCCTCCCCGAAAGCAACCAACACGCTCATCCAGAAACAAAACCTAAGTGTATTCAAAAATCTCAATCCCAAAATCTTGAGATCGATTCAAATAAAGCAGAGTGTGTATCATCTACTGAAGACTTAAAGACTGGACATTCCAGCGACAATGTTTCTGTAGAAACGTCAAAGTATTTAGACTGTTATAAATCGCTTGCTGCTGGAAATCCTTCCAGCGTAATAAAAGCAGACGATTATTTATCCCGAAAATCCTCGATCATCAGTACCGTTAGTCAATACGATGAAAAGAGCGCTTTGTATAATGGAGTCGAACACAGATAGTTGGTTAAAACAGACTCATCCAATTTGTTGGATTCTTACACAATCAGTACCTTTTTCTGGATTTTTTGAGTATATAACGGCATATTTTGTGTTTTATCATCTTGCATATGTACATTGATTGGTAATGACATACATACAAAAATTTGAAACATGGAAAATACAAGTATATTTCTCTTTGTGCAACTATCTTTAAATTACTTAAAATGTACTTAAAATGTAATTATGATACACTGAATGATGTTTAAGATAAATTATTACCAAGTAACCTTGACCTTTGAGATACATGTATGACATCGCTTATATTCAGGTCTTCAGCAACGCAACAATGCAATAATTTTGAATACATCCCAATCAAAGGTGTGAAAGCGATGGTCCATACCCGATCCTATGATTGAACAGACGGACACACTGATACTAAATGCAGCCTTTAATTAAAGGCGACATAATGACCTATCGTTAATTTTTATTCGATCGTATGGGTCATAACATCTTTTGTTGTTGCCGATAACATAAATGTGTGCCATGCCCTTGACTCAAGGTCACTTCAAAGGTGAAGGTCTCTTAGCAATGAGGTATAGAAAATTTGATTTTAAAAAGTCTGTGAATACACATTATTTGTTGATAAAAACTTTTAAGTACTTTATATAATTGTTAATTATTACATGGAATAATTTATATATTTCATGTTAATATCGATGAATGTCAGGGGATCATTGCGAATGGAAAATCACAAATTTGTGTTTTACCCAAGAAAATTGTGTTGTTTCATGTACATTAAACTTATTTATTTATTGAATGTTTTGAATTATTAAATACTTATACAAAACTTCGTGTCAGTATTATATTTGTGGCAAAAAACAGAAAGACCTGATTTGACAAGAAGCCCAGGGACAACATCGCTCACCTGAGTACTGTGGCTAGGGGAAAAAGCATAATTAAATCAGTATGGTATTGAAAAGTAAAAAAAAAAAACATTTCAGTGGTCCCGATATACCCCGAAAATAGAGAGGGGTGATACACTTCTATATAGATAAATTTGGCCAATCAGGGACGACAGGGGATCATATGTGAAAGTCAGGGAACGGCATGAAAATGTCAGGGTCTGACAGGGGAATGACAGAGGTTTTTTTGATCTAAGGGAAATATTAATTCAGTAGTTATATATTTGATCATCAATTGGGACCCCCTCCTACCATGAGGGTCATGATATGAGGAAACTACCTGACAATGATTCTGAATGAGTTTCATCTTTCCTGGCCCATTGGTTCTTCAGTTTTTTCAATGGTGCCATTAATTTTTTTGCAAATTCGCAATTATCCCCTTGGAGGAGGGTGTGGTCCTTCATTAGAACAAACTTGAATCCCTTTCATCCAAGGATACTCTCTCATAAGTTTGGTTGAATGGGTAGAGTAGTTCTGGAGAAGAAGATTATATTGTGTAAAGTTTACAACGACGACAATGTCGACAAAAACAGACAACGGATAAATTTTGTCAGAAAAGCTCACTTGAGCCTTCGGCTAAGGTGAGCCAAAATACATAATTATCTCCTTTTATCTCTGTTTTTTAATTTGTCTGTCATTCTGTCTGAGTATATCACAACTCCCTATGGCATCAAAAGGACCCCTATTGATTTTGGAACAAAAATTCAAGGTTGGAAATTCATAATATAGATGTATTGCAAGAAATGGTTTCCAGTTTTCTTTCATTTAATAAAGCCCCAAGTGTCCTCAAGACGACCCCTATTGATTTTTGTCAAAAGTCAAGGTCAGTTAATATATTTCCAAAAAAAGGGTTCTCAGATAGAAATTCAGCTCTCTTTAATCCTTTTCAATGAAATTTTATATCATATCTCTTTCTGACCTTGTCACCCGCGTGGCGCAGTGGTTAGAGCGTCTGCACTGGAGTCACGAAGTTAGGAGTTGATCCTTACGTCGCGGTATCGAATCCCACTGTGGGACGTGGAGACTGGTCCCTCGTATAAGACTGTATGAGCCGAAGTCCGAAGGTGCTGGTACGAAAAAGATCCCTTCCTGCTCAATGGCCCTAAGTGCCGAGTATAGGACAAAATCTGCAGCTCTCCACGGGCAAGTGGCGGCGTTTCCATATTTTCGAGAGGGACGATATACAATCTATCTTCCTGACCTTAAACGACCCCAAATATTTTTGAATCAAAATTTTCAAATATCAAAAAATGGATTCCAGATGATATCAATGAGCTTTTTAAATCAAATTAAAAAAGGATCCCTATTGAGTTGGAAGTCAAAAGGTCAAGCTCAAATATTCATATCTTATACAAATGGTTTTCTGATGATAGTATGATTCTCAGTTTAGCTTGGACTTTCAGTAGGACGTGACTTTCTCGACACCACGTAATTAACGTCTCTCAAATGGCGAATAGATTCTCATTTGTTAAGAAATTAAAAACATCTGCAACTTTAAATTGTTGTTTACAACGATGAGACGACTTAAGCCCAACCTCTCTGTCGTACGAAATGTTGTGATTGGATCATCGACACACTCGTTGACTTTTGACGGATTGTATATTTCAACAGTGAATGAAAGGCTGGGTAAATTTCAGACGCTAATTATGTAACGTCGAGAATCCCACGCCTTACTGAAAGTCCAACGTTAACTGAGAATTGTACTCATAAGAGTTCTCCCTGTGTTTAGACCAATATACCTTCTGACTTCAGGTAGGTTATGATTTTGGGGTTAAAGGTCAATGTCAGAAATTTATAAATTGCATAGTTTTCAGATGATATCTTAAACTTTCTGCAAGCTTTTGCTACATAAATGATACACAAGGTCAGGAAATTCTTTGATCAGAAGATACACCCCTTGACGTTAAGGTCAAAAAATGAGAAGTCAAGGTCAATTTTCCCCCTTTCGCCATCTGCATGGTTTTTTTCAGGTCTTCCTTGCTTTTCTCTGTTTTCTGTTTTTGGAGGGGAGCATGGAATCACTGAATAAGCTTGTTCTCATTTTTTTAAATGAAGAAAGCTGAACATCATGAGAGACAAAATCTTTTTTATATAAACTCTTTATTGTAGTAATAAGTTACATACAGATGAAACAAGGGTGCACCAAAAGATCATATAAATCATAATAATACTCATCTAACAAGCAGTATCTGTACACATGTACAATTTTTGGACACAAGTTTTCAATGGTCAAATCTTATGGCACATACATGTAATGCATGAACATAAAAAAATTGTACATGACCAGTACACCACATGATCTGGCCATTTATACATGTACATGTAGATATCTTGATGAGAGAATTTTGAACAAACAAGAAGTTTGTGAGTCAATGCAAAACAGTAATGCCCTCGCTCTGATGTGCATAAAGATTTGGTACAGACGCCCACATATTGGAAGTTGACATTTGATTCGTAAATCCCATTATATGGCATGCGGAAACAAAGAGTGTGCTGAAATTTCAAGCATCTGCCTTGAGTATTTGCTGTCACAGAAAACTTCCATGGAAATTTAGTGTGGACAGATGCAGAGATTAACAAAAAGTTGACATCAGATTCAAACAAAAACTATATGACATGCCTAAACAGTGTGCCAAAGTTTAAGCAGTTGCAAAGGAAACCAAGACGAAAATTTGTTGCAGACAGACACATAAAGGTAAAACATTATTCTCCCTCTCCTTTGGAGTGGGGCTATAATTATTAAAGGAAGTTCCAGATTCATTTAAAGTACCCGACATGATGCTTTGTAGGTTATAAAACAACGATATGTCTAACAAATGTACCACATTTTTACCATCTCATACACATAACAACATACAAAGGTAGACAAAATCTAGAGATTTGCAATGGATCAAATCAATTCTGTGATTCTCAAAGAAATAGATCACAAAGTGAAAAAAAATATTCAAATGCACCAGTACATAAATATAAATGTACTGCTGATCAAAATATTACCACGAAAAAAGTAAAAATCTTAAGTTCATGATTATTACAATTTTTTTCATTTTGACAAAATTAAAACTCACAAAACAGATCCTTTTCCAGGTTTACAAAATTGAAAAAAAACTTTTATATATAAAAAAGAAAACAAAGAAAGCATAAGCTGTTCCCACAATTTTCTAACTCAATGAAACTAAAAATAGATGACAAAAGCAACTCTGTACATGTACCATAACATTACAGGAGTTATCTTTCTTTGACTACCTTATGTTCATATAAGAAAGAGGACATACATAAAACACTTAGCAAACTTACAAATGCCTTAGAAAACATGACATTAAAGGAATTGCTGTATGCCTGATGCAAGCATAATAAATCTGATGTGTACATTTAATTTTATTTTACATTTTGATACAAAGACATTCAAAACCTCCTACAAAAATACTATGTTCTCTTTTTAAATGTTTGTTATGCTTAACATCAAATTTAATACAAATTAAAAAACTTAGTACATAGCAAAAAATTCATCAACAGCTTGACTAGAATATTAATCATATCCTCTGAATTTTTGTGACAAGCCAATGGCTAAATAAATCTACTGTTCTCACACCGAGTATCTGAGATAACTCAATTCCTTCTCTAGCATCGTAGAAGTTCACAGTGAGATATTAGAGTCATTAAATACATTATAGAGATCAACCTCACAACCATTATAGTAGTTTATCTTATATGTTTTAACTTCAAAGCACCCATAATGTCCTCCACTATACTACTTTGAGAAATAGGACCCTGGACATTATGCATGCTATAGATTCAACCATATTGGTCTAAGGTCCCTCTGGGCCTTGACCCCCCCCCCCCCC
>PRKT01000133.1:70695-113750 GCA_003671525.1 Saccostrea glomerata | reverse complement strand
CCCCTTCTTCACTTCCTATGGGTTCTCATCCGTTTCCCATTTCTTTGGGCCCATATATAACCATCCCTTTGAAAATTATCCCACATGCATTCAAACAAACTACATTACCAAGATAAAATGAAGGCAAAACAGATAAAGCATGGTTTCTACATGTACCTTTCTTATGCAAATAATGAATGTATTTTTTTTAGTCCATAGCTTTAAAAAATTTGGTTTAATAACATTGGTCAATGATTATTATGTCAATGAAAAAATAAGATTAAACAATTGTTAGAATTTTGGCTCCTAATTCACTAATAGTTTACACTTCAATGTGTATAAAAAGCAACCATGCAATGGCAAGTAACAAAATTGATGTAGATGCATCAATGGACATGAAAATTCACTGACAAGACAATGTACCATACATGACTAGCAAAGTATATCTTTTAACAGACATATGTAAATACTTATACATCAAAAATTATTTTTCATTCGATAAATTATCTGCGTTTCAACAATATTGAATGGTGTCAAGAAACTTTTTGGAAAAATAAACTTAAGAGCATGGGACTCTAAAATCTAAGCAAGAATATAGCATACAAGATCATTTCTCTTTACAATACTGCTGTTCAAAATGATGACGATTAAAAAATTTCAAAACTTTTTGTGAAATGGCAGATTGACTTCTGGTGTTTCCCACTTAATCAAAATCTTTTTTAAATCTTAATCATCATGATCATATAAAAATGTCTACCACAATTTATGCCATTTTAATCATTTTTTTTTTCTTTCTTAATAAAAGATAAGTTTTAGACTTTGAAATATAACCTGTATGAAGGACCGAGGTCTTGATTTATTGTACACCAACAACCTACACAGACAAATCATTAGAGGAAAACAAAAAACCTGACTGAGATACTGCCTACTTACAATGGTACAATTCTTTTCCCATAACTAATAATCTATATTTTCAAAGAACTCAAAGAATTGGATTAAACAATTAATATATGTTTTAGACCAAGTAAAAAACCTTTACATTTTAGAGACAAAAGTGTTTTTTACTCTGGCATACATGTATGTATGAAAATTTCTTTCTTACATATGTGTCCAGGATTAACAAATTTTCATTAATAAAACCTTGAAAAGGAAAAGGAAATATACATATCTACAATTATCTCACAGGTCACAAGATAACTTTCTGGCAAAAATAAAATTTAAAAAAATCTTTTTTATTTCTTTTTCATTATTTACCCAGGGCATTGTTTGTGATTTCATGTATTGCAGAATCAGTGAGTATCTCATAGAATAGCAACAAATCCATTGTCCAAAAAAATGAGAAACATGAAATATAGGGATACAAAATGACAATAAAACAAGACTTTCTGATAATGATTGGGATATGGGGGCTGGTACATTACAACAATGCTCCACACATTTTTTTCTTCTATAAACTCTATATTTTTCCTCTCTCTGGGTTTGCTTTACCCTGTGAACGAAGTACAACATTTCCTGGACCTCTTCTTACCAAAAACCTAGCACCTCCTTCTGGGGAATAAAAATAGACAACACACATCATGTTTTCCTCACTTTCACTTTCCTCAGAATCACTGTTGACGAGTTGAAGTCAATATACAATCCATATAACCCTCTGAATTTGTACACACGTGTCACCATTCTGCGTCTCCCGTCGCTTTTTGAAAGACAAAGTCTTTACCATTGAGATTCATGATTCCGTCTTTTAAATGAAACTTCCATTTGTTTTTGTTTCTGTTTATCTGTAAAAATTAAGAAGCAAATAGTAGAAGATTAGGTTTTTGGAGAATGTTGTAGATATTACTTTAAAGGTAAATTACCCTTTGTCAAAAACAAAAATGCAACAAGTAGAGGAAGTTAAATTGAGTTGAGAAAACTATAGATATTGAGCTGACCTAACAGGTTAATTTTATTTCAAAGGCAATAATTATTGCCATCTAACAAACTTCTTTTAAAAAAATGAGATACTTGTTTCTTTGGAAATGTGAAAAGTTTACAGATGGACAGACAAGCAGATCAGATGCATGCTGGACAACAGGTGATCAGAAAAGTCCACTTGGGAGCAAAAAATTTTGCTATTGCATAATGGATAAAAATAGCTTACCTTGTCATACTGACACACAACCACGTTATCTGTGTCAAACAGATCTGAAGGATCCTCGTCACTCACATCGTCATCAGAGTTCAGGGGCTCCTGAAAAAAAATCAGTCATAATTCATATCATTACCTATATATCTATATCTACTAAATTAGAATTTCTATATCTATTAAATTCAAACCTAAATTTTTGAGGAAAAATTGATTGCATGTAAAACATTGTACTAATTTCTAAGACCAGAAAAAGAAAAAATAGAAATATTTTGAATATAATTTTTCAAAACAATCCATGCTTGCAAATGTTTCATAAACATGTAATGAAATGTTTCAACACAGTTGTTAAACAAGTGCCCACCTCTTCTTCTCCTTGCTCATCATTGTCCTCTTCTTTGACATCATCATCATTGTCATTGTCATCGTCGTCATCATCAAAATCCTCATCCTCTGATGAACTTGAGTCTCCAGCTCCATCAAGCTGTAATACCTGATGTGTCTTTTGCTGCAAAAAATTTCTTTCCTATTACTTTATGTATAAACATTGCTTTATATAGCAGCCATTTGAAACTCATCTACAAATGATAAAGGGCTTTCTTCTCATTTCCATTGAATCTATACTTGCTCAGAGATCTTTACCAATACATTAAAAAAATAATAGAAGACCTTTCCCCACCTAGCATGGGCACACTTTAGCCCTGTAACACTTAATCTAATAGCTACCTGTTGTTGGGGCTGGGGCTGCTGTTGGATCATGGTGGGGATCCCCCCTTGTGATATCGTCACCTGCTGTAACTGGTGGGCCCCTAACTGTTGCCCAGGGGCAGCTTGTTGTGGTAAGGCCTGGATTATGAACTGACCATTCCCTGCAAATAAACATCAACAGTGAATAAAAGCCACACTTTACATTTAATATGCAGTACTCTATGCTCTCTATGTCTTATGTTGATGTATTGAATGTTTTATTGTATAAAGCTGCTCTGAAGTGCATTTTCTAGCAAAGGCCTATCAATATTTTTTTGTTTTACTAAATTACAGGACAACAATTGGGCTTTTGAAAAATCCAAATGATTTAATTGTTCAGTGGCAAATGATGATTAACCTGTTTGATGAAAAGTAAGGCCTTGAAAGGCCATTGTGTGGTATTTACCTGCTGATATAAGAGCAAGGCCATGAGAGGCCATTACCTGAGAGATATTAACTGTTGGTTGAAAATTAAGGCCTTGTTAGACCAATGCCTGATATTTACCTGTGGGTTGGAGAGTAAGGCCTTGTGAGGCCAATGCCTGTAACTGTTGCTGAAAGACTCCTTGAGGTAATGCCATGTGGGCTGCAGCAGCGGGCTGACTCTACAAAAGGGTAAAATCATGTTTTATGTATTGAATAGGTAGAGTCTAGAACCATAGAGGCAAGTAATTATTGGAAATATTGAATCTAAATTAAGCAATTAAATGTTTTTCCCCTTTATTTTTTTGTTGTTGCTTCAAATCAGTTTCTTGACCGTTTCTAACTTACAATGTCCTGGCTGGCTATTTGTACAGGGACTGGCATATTCTGTGTTACCACTCCTGAGGTTCCTACTAAACAAATTTGAAATCACAACATCTTTTGAATCTTTTTAATAATAAATAAATTAATAAATATTCATTGAAATTTTCCATTATCTTGTTTCTTCTTCTACCTTTGTATCAAAGCTTTTAGTCTAATCAAAAATTTATTTATGGTACCGTAAACAAAGGGAAAAAAAAGAATTTCTGTAGCACATACAAGACAAATGGTTAAATAATTAATGCTTTTTTACATGAAGTACAAATGCATTTGTTTTGTTAAATGTACCCCGATACGATTGCTCAGACTTACTGAACTGCTGTTTTACTGGGGCACTCTGGACCTGCTGAGGCATATACTGTATAGTGGAGGGGATCATCAACTGTTCTGCAGGCTCAGGGCCAGAATCCAGGGCCCGCGACTGCTGTAGTTTGTTTTCCCATAACTATCAACAGATCAGAACAAAGTTAGACATTGAGAGATTAGGTACACCTCCCTCAAAAACATTCCTATTTCAAAAGTTATGAAGAATGCTTCATCTATATGAAAAAATTACACAGCTTCCCATACAACATTTCATTTCAAGGATGACTTTTTACATGAAATGTACTACACATAAACTCAGAACTAACTGCTTCAGGTGAAGTAAACTTTGAACTGACTAAAACTTTCCTGTTTCAGGTAAACTCTGAACTCAGCTGTCTGAGGTGAGTAGAACTCTGGACTCACCTGTCTTGAGGTGAGTTGAACTCTTAGCTCACCTGTCCTGAGGTGAGTTGAACTCTGAACTCAGCTGTCTGACCTGAGTTGAACTTTGAACTCACCTGTTTGAGCTCCTGAAGAACTTGTTCATCCACCCCCTCATCCAGGAAGGCTTCCCTGACATTGGTGATGACATCCTCTACCACCGTTTTATACAAACGGGGCTGTAAACATAGAGAAAAGATAAATTATACAAACGGGCTGTAAACAAAGAGAAAAGATAAATTATATATAATGGGGCTGTAAACAAGGAGAAAAGATAAATTATATATAATGGGGCTGTAAACAAAGAGAAAAGATAAATTAAATATAATGGGGCTGTAAACAAGGAGAACAGAGGATAAATTATATATAATGGGGCTGTAAACAAGGAGAAAAGATAAATTATATATAATGGGGCTGTAAACAAGGAGAAAAGAGGATAAATTATATATAATGGGGCTGTAAACAAGGAGAAAAGATAAATTATATATAATGGGGCTGTAAACAAGGAGAAAAGATAAATTAAATATAATGGGGCTGTAAACAAGGAGAAAAGAGGATAAATTATACAAATGGGACTGTAAACAAAGAGAACAAAAATAAATTATATATTAGGGGGCTGTAAACATAGAGAAAGGATAAATTATATATGGGGCTGTAAACACAGAGAAGATGAATAATACAAACGGGGCTGTAAACAAAGAGAAAAGATAAATTATACAAATGGGGCTGTAAACACAGAGAAAAGAGGATTAAAATCTACAAACAGGGCTGTAAACATAGAGAGAACAAATTATACAAACGGGGCTGTAAACACAGAGAAGAAGATAAATTATACAAATGGGAGAAAAGAGGATAAATTATACAAATGGACTGTAAACACAGAAAAAAAGAGGATAAATTATACAAATAGGTAAGTAAACAAAGAGAAAAGAGGATCTAATTATGCAAATAGGGGTGAAAACTGTGAGAAAGAAGATGAATTTACAGTAAACAAATATCATCAATTTACAGGATACATGTTTTTACTTAGAGTCAAAAAACATCAACTTACAGGACATTTTCTTAGAATCATAATTCATGAATTTACTGGATATTTACTAAGAAAAAAAACCCCTCAATTTACAGGGCATTAATTTAATGTGCATTTCAAACCTTTCATAAAAAAAATGCTAGCCTTCAATGAAGCCAGCACGTGTTACCAAAGAGAAAGATCTATTTACAGGGCTGTAAATCATGTAGAGTAAGAAATTCAGGTCATTGAAATTTGTTCACATTTATGAAATTATACGTTTGCAGGTAATAGGGGTAACCTAATTGTTTATGTTTTTCCTCTCTATTCAGACTTTATCAAGCCCCATTATACAAATCAAATCTGTATATACACTGTATATATGTGTGTGTGCATTATTTTTCCTGTATTTTCCAATACTATGACAAAACAGGAATGATACAAAATAGTTTGAAAACATTTGGAAGTTTAAAATATTTCCAGATGAGATGCAAAGGAATTAGTGAGAGAAATAAGCATTATGCCAACATGGTCAAGAGTGGTCTTAAAATGTGAAAGTTAGCAAGGGCTGTAAAAACTAATTTAATTTACCCCTCCCATTAATTTGTAAGAACTTATAATATACTGACACGCAAAAGAAACGCAACAAGCAGTAATTTACAAATGTTTGAATTTTTCTATCTTATGATTTTCAAAAATGAATACAGTAAGGCTGAACTCACCTTTCAAAACATCAGAGATTTGATAAAAATTTTAAATGATTATCTTTTATCTTTAGAAGTTAGCATATGACTGATAAAACACCCCCCTTCCGACCATTCAATTAAAACGTGCAAGACTGCCCTAAACAACAATTGCAGCTTAATTTCTACGATACAATAGGTTCATAAATATCGAAATCTGATTGAAGGAATTATTCTTTGCCATTTTTAAATGACTGTTTTTCAGATGATTAGGTCGAATTTTCTCTAACCTAGCGCATTGTAGTAACCTTGGACTTCTAGTCCAAGTACTGTCATTAATGTTCATGATACGTTAAAGCCTATTGACGCATAATGTAGTGAATCTTTGCATCAGCAACTCTCCATCACCTATTTTTTTTTTATTATTCCGCGACAGCAATGAAAATGCGTACTTAAGTAATTTTCATGAAGCCTTAGCATAGCTAGGGGAAAAGAAAGGAGAATTTATTTTTTGAAATATTGCTGCATTACTTATGATTAACAGTTATAAACCCTTAAAACTAAAAAATATTGCTAATTGTTTTGTTAAACATGCAATTTTCTATTTCTGTTAAGAAGACTCAAACTTGACTTCCGGTAATGGTATGAAAGTCGTTCAACTGTAAAAATATCGATATTTACAAAATTGAACATATCCATACTTTTTAGATAAGAATTTCTTTACTATATATAATTATTTCCCCCTAAAGTAGGGTGTTGCGTTTCTTTTGCGTGTCAGTATATATAAATTTCAGAGCTTTGTCAATGTTTACCAGGTCTGTAGCAATGTTTAATATACCCTGCATCCTGCCAACATGAAGGGTGGGAGGGCACATTTAATACGTTTTCCAGTGAATTAAGTGGGTTCAGATGACAAATCTTTGTGGCAAATTGTCAGCAATATCCACCTATTTGGTAATGGCCCAGGTGTGCAATAGATAGTTTTCGATTGACCAAGAGTTACTTCCCGTTGGCCGCCATACTGGAGGTCCAAATGCTCATATTCCTTCATTGTTCAACCAATTTAAAATTTTTATATTTGCTATTTTGAATTAGAAATCATTATTTTTCTGAAGTATATAAATTTTTGGAAGCCTCCTTTATTTAAAAAAAATTATTTGATAAAGATTTTCCACCAAATATTTCTGCTATATTTTCTTAAACTTGGTAAGACAAATAGGGAAAATCACTGAGTCGACCTCCAATATGGCGGCCAACGGGAGGTAACTTTCGCTAAATTCAGGCCTATCGAAAACCATCTATACCATACTCACTGTATACAGGGAAATTTTCACCCCTATTATATTTTCGCCCCTTACGCCCTACTTTCATTTGGGCAAAATTAAAATTAAGCAAATTCAAAGAATGCAGTACAATTTCTAAAATAAAACTAAGATTGGGTGAATTTAAAATGGGCATGATTGTCTGCAAATGTGAAAATGACATCCCTGATATGGGCCCCTATCATTGGGGTTTTCCAAGCTTTGCAGTAAAAATTAGATTGAATTTGGGCTTCTTAAAGGTTACTTTATTTCATTTTTTTATTTACTCAAATTAGAGTCTTTTGAAGTTATGTAATCTATTGTGTGTTATTTCATGCAATTTTTAAAAAAACATTTCATTCATTCAATATGGCAACTGTATCATTTGAACATTTTTTGAATAACCTGCAGATGTGTTCAAGATATTTATCAACCCATTTTCTTTATTTGGGAGGAAAAAAAATTCTCAAACACTAACTAGAACCAAATTTAAAATTATTTATATCGATTTGAAAAAAAACCCCACCTTTTAATTACAATGAAAAAGAAAAAAATTAACCTAAATTAAGAACAAGAGTTCAAATCATTTTTTTTTCTTTTCTATGGCAAAACACATGCCCTTGATCATTTGCGCACCTGTTCACAATGAAAATCGCGAAAATTCCCCATGTCCACTAACATTGTTCATAGAAAATGAAAACATTTCAATTTCTTCTCTTGTTTTAATCATATTTATTGTAAAATAATTAAATTTTCAATCAGAAAAGGCTCGGCACATTGACTTCATTGTCTTAGAAAATATTTTTCAAGAGTAAACAAAATGCGAAGTAAGAGCCAAAACAAGATGGATTCTTTTGTCGTCGGCTGAAATGGTCGATATTTTACTTTCTCGTTTTAAACATATTTCCCCTTCATTTTACCAATTCCTGTATTTTAACTCACCACAGGGTTTGAATTAGCCATTTCACTGGCTAGAAATTGCGTTTTAATTCACGTCTACCTCTCTATTCAACCGATGTGGACTTCTTCGAAGCCGGTGAAATCTGCTGATCGTCTTGCTTATATAGCCGATATTAAACCCTTCACCCTAGAGGGGGGTATGAGAATTGACGTCACATACGATCTCTACGAAAATGCACGCGAGACTTAGCACGAGAAATAACAAAACCACGTGCTTCCGGTTGTTGAAAATAAACAAAGCCATGTGTTCCATTCTGGAGAGAGCTATATATGCGGACTCCGGACCGTGGGTTGAGACGATGTGTGTTTCTAAGGTTTGATAATTTATGACTTTCTTATACCCATAGCTGTCAATATTCCAAATTATATTTGCTGAGGGAGAAAATGTGTGATGAATTTTTTGACAGTAAAAAGTCATCGCGCCTTCTTTTTGTTCATACAGACAACTATATATGATGTTTGCAGTAATTAATTGTAAGCAGCTGATTTTGTCAGTTTTAAAGGTTTCATCTTAAAATCTATTTTTACACAGAAAAGGATGCACAGGGTGTGATATTGTCCATGGAAGCTCGATTTTGCTCTGTCAGGAAGGAAAACACCAGGCTTTCACAATCTGCATTTCTGCTTGAGATTCAGCACATGAACTGGGCAGTAAGATTTTAATTAAGACTTTTATAACTTGAACTGACAGCATTTTGCTTAGTTCAGTAAAATGTATATAAAAGCGCATAGGTATTGGAGCAAATTGAAAGGGGAGGGTTAAAAGGTAACTCCAATTTTTCAATGCCTATCTACATATTTGCAAAAAGAGGGGTTGTTGCTTAGCCCCCCTCCCCAAGTTCTGACGCCTTAGTAACGTTAATATTTAAAAAACCCTTCAGATTTGTGGTATGCCGTGTTCATTATGTAATAGGGAATGTTCTATATTGAAAAAAAAAAACTTCATATAAATTGTACATGTTTGTTTCTGTCATATTCTAGGAATATAGGGGACCTTTATTGTGCCATCACAAAGAAAACTAAGACGACCAAGATCTTCTCATTCAAGGACCCAGTTGTCATGATCAATTTAACAGTTTAGGGTGCAGTCTTAAAACTTGAATCCTCACATTAAGAGAGAGGCCACCTTACAGTCTATAGTGGATATTGCTTGAAGATTTCCCATTATAGTTCAAGAAATGTATTAACCAAAGCTGGAAGAGGAGTTTCTGAGTTTTTCTCCCGATTGTGATTTTCCAAACTTTCAGGAGGAACAGAAACTGATCTGACCAAACGACGCTGGAGCAAAGCCTATTCAACGGTAGTGATGCTATAAGTCAGCTTTGGTTTGAAATGGAATAAAAATTGGAGAAAATTTTAATAAAACAAACCCGTGAACAGGGATATGTAAAACAGCACACAACCGAAAATTACGGAAATAATGTGAATTTGGGCAAAAATGTTAACACCATATTTTCGTCTTTTCTTGGTTATGTCCCCCTGTCAAAGGGCTGGGCCCTTTATTTTAACATTTTAAACTTCCCTTTACCCAAGTATACCTTGTACCAAGTTTGGTTAAAATTGGCCCAGTGGTTCTTGAGAAGAATTTAAGTTGAAAATGTGAAAATTTACAGACGTAGGGACGACGGACAACGGGTGATCAGAAAAGCTCACTTCAACTCAGTTTCAAGATCGAGCTTTCAGCTCAGTTGATCGTTACAAACAACTTATCAATTAAGAAAACACATCTATATTGAGCTGACTGACCTTGACATGATGATAGATGAGCACTTTTTTTTAATCATTAGTACTATAATAAGGAATTCTCGATTATTTCAAAATGTAAATGCATGAAAAAACAAGATGTGTTTGTAAAACACTGATGCCCCGTTTAGCAACTTAGCGAAAAATAAACTTTTCTTAAATGAAAATCAGATATATTAGTATCAAAAGTAGGGTCTTCACACAAGAAATATGATTTTTAAATATGAAAGCCCTAGCACCACTTGTTCAAAAGTTTTGGCCAAGAATACGTTTTTTGAAAGGTATGTCAACCCCAGGGTCAAGGTCAAAGTTGTTGGTTTCTTAAGAAAGGTCTTGCCACAAGCATATATTACACATGTGAAGTAAACTTCGTTTACGGGGGCATAAAAATAAAACGCTTAGAACTAATAAACCGTATGAACAGAGCTAGCATCGTATTATTTAAAGAAAAAGGAGTTATCTCTCTTTGACTATTGGACGGCATCCAAAACCAAGGACGCTAAAAAACAAAATGGAGTCGTCTGTCGTGTCCTCTTTGGTTCACATGATACAGACTTACTCCGAGACAGCAGCATTAAAGGCGTGTATAGAAAAGACTGACAAGAAAACCATTGAACAGTACAAAGGGGAAAATGGAATGGATGTGTTACACTACGCTATCATCGCAAACAATGTGGAAGCAGTGAGTCTATTATTTCATAAGGGTATATTTAAACCACCCCACGAATCTTCGTCTTTTCCATACATGCATTTAGCAGCAAGACTAGGACATAAAACGATTTTGAGCATGTTGCTCCAGGAACGGCCCTTAGACAATGTTCCAACAGTCTTCAATTACAAGTCGACCGGGGATCGTTACAAGAACAAGGCAGACGACAGGGAAGCTAATGAAACTAAACAGACGCCATTAGATTTGGCGGGAAAAAGTGGACACGTGGGTTGCATAAAGACGATACTGGACCACTTTCACGGGAAATTTGTGCAAGAAAAAAGATTAAAAGGTAACGAGGCTTATATTGAGATGGCATGTCAGCTTGATTCACCGTTTGCCCTATGTACACTTTTATCAGATCGCCCTACCGAAGAAGAAATCAAAAGTGCAGTTGGTGCCGCTCTCAAAAACGCAAGACCAGAATGTTTAGACGTTTTATTACAACTAAGAACCGATCTATCTACATTATTCGAAGGGATGAATTTATTCCATGTCCTATATTCCTACACTCTATCATTTGATAAAAAGTGGTATGAACGTTTACTGGCAGTAACAACTATTTTGATTAAACATGGTCACAATGTTGGGGCATCTATACCCTTCCGGACCTACCCATTATATAGTCTACTTTCTCATTCAGCATGTCACGATTTTGACAATTCTTCAAACTACATTATCGCCTGTTCCCTTCTGTTGCTAAACGCAGGTGCGGATCCAAACTTTGATGAACTGCAATTCGAAAAAGATTTTGAGGATATGAGAATTAGATCTGCATTTGGTAGGTGTGGATTTTCTTCGGGTTTACATTGCCTATTTCAAACGGTGGAACAATATGCCATCCAAATGCAAGGCTATCGATATTTGAAGGTGTATATGAGCAAATGTGCTGCCGTTTTGCTAAAACACAGCGGTAATCCTAATTACGTTGGTGAGATCGATAATTCAAATAGCCAATCAGGTAACAGCCTTCATGCTCTAAGCAGAACCATCGTTCTCACCGGCGTAGACGACAAACTGATCAAACTGCTTTTACAAAATGGGGCGGATCCAAACCTACAGATCGACAACCATTTCCCCATCACAGTTCTGACTGGAAAACTTTTTGAACTTGATAACGAAGACCAGTGTCTGCTTCGAGCATCAGATGTTGAAAATATTAAAGCAATGATTAATGCAATGACACCAGGAACGATTCAGGAAAGTTTGAAAATAATGGACCAAATAGAAAAAGATAAAGAACCGTTTCCTCCAAAACAGGATAAAAGAATGGAGGTGTATAACAAAATAAAAAGTTATTGCATGGAAAGTATTGCAAATGTTAGGAGCTTAAAAAAGATGTGCATGCAAAGAATTTTTACTATCTGTGACAGAAAAGTACCAAAGGTCTTGAAATTACCTCTACCCACCACTATTAAGATGAGCATTGTTGAATTTCAGTAAGAGTTTTCGTTCTCATAGTTTACCTTGAGGAAGTTTTGATTATTTATGAGCGTTCAATTGAAAAGAAGTCATTTATTTGCAGTATTATCATGTATTGTATACCAATAGTGGGTCGATATCAAATAGGAGGAATTAACGTTCAGTCTTCTGGTCAAGGCCAGTTTGGCGGCTTTGGCATATGGCTTTTAAATTTGATTAAATCATATTTGTAATTCTTAATTAAAGAATTATAGATTTGTTTTCTATTTAGTCGTACATATAAAATTTTCGACAGAAATTACATTTTAAAATATCTATATGTATATTAATATATTAAATTCATATTAAAATGGAAGGAAAGTAACTGATAACAAAACCTTTTGATCTGAATTTAGGGATACAGGTGTACTCTGTACATAATCCATTAATCGTTAAATAATTTTTACTCATACGCACGCGAAAACCGTACAACTTCTGACCAATTTAAGTTTATTAATTAATCATTTTACGATGACCAGTCTTTTTTATGAATCATGAATTCGGGTCATCTAGCGCTGAAACCGCACTCATGGTTAAAACACGATAAGTATCGCAAAATGCATGTTTAATCATTTTTTATACAAATTAATTGCTAGAGAAGAGGTCAATTTCATCGTTTACTTATGTAGAGCCAATTTTTATATACATTCATTTCAAAGTGACTAATTTGACATAATGGTTTACATTTATATTAAGATTTATAGTTACATTTAAACGTGGATTTTTGTATGTAATCTCCCTGCATATAAGATGTTTGAAGTTGAGTTACTTATGCACTCAAGTTGTCCAGTTTGTATTTATCAATTAATGCCTAATGCAGTTTTACGTGAAATGGAAAGCAATTTAGTCTTCAAGATAAATAACAGTGTCGTTTACTATATAATTGAATTAGAATTTCATAAAATAAGTACACGACAATTATATGAAATTCTTAATCAATAATTACTTAATTAGTAAATAACATTTCAATAGGATAGGAATTATAAATGATGCCTTTAAACCCTCCTTTTTTACTATTAAAAATATTCCTCAATAAATCTGCAAGAGAACAATGTTACCGAGTGTCCGTTCATTTAACTAATAATTGTTATTAACACAATGTCATCTATGAAATTTCAGTCTGACACTCTCTATAAATACAGATATTCGAAAAAAGGAAATCGGCATGCTTGAACGTTTTTGGTTTGCTTAATTATGTAGTTTGTTCTGCTCGAGGGGAATGGGGTGCTGTATCGTCGCTAAACTGCATTTATGCCAAAATTATTTCCCTTCTTAGCAGACTCAAATGAGCTACATGTATATCCGTCTGCATGTAAACTTTTCACATTTTCGACTTCTTAAAAACCACTAGACCAATTTCAACTAGTGCTAATTGTAACGGGGACCGTTACAGATGTTCCCCAAACGCTCCCCAACTCCCTTTTGGTGCCATATTCCCCCCCCCCCCCCCCCCCAGTTGCTACGTCCCTGCACATACTCGGAACCTATATAGAAAAAGTGAGGGGCGGACCCGCACCCCCCTCTCAGTTCTTCTGACGGGCCTGTGTTATACATATATTGTCTCGCCTTTTCAGAAGTTGTATTGTTTTGACAATTATAAGATTCTATAGTGTTTTTAAAATATTAACAACAAACAATGCCCGTAAACATGACGTTCTTGAAAATGCAAGAACGTCTATATTATATAGTCTGCCTCAGGAGCAGATGAAATTACTGAACACAAGTCGATCAGTATTCTTTTGACTGTTTGAATCATATTTTGCCGCTTTTGATTTTTTTCGTTAACTTGTTCATTTTGTTTTATTCATAATAATCACATTTACAACAATTTTTAGACTTTAATGGTTCATTTTGTTTCATTTAGTCAAATTTAATTTCCGATTGTAAGCTTTGATCCAAAGTTCAATTTCCAGTACATGTACATTGTAAATTCATTCATAGCAAATAAACTTAACTTTATACCACATATCTAATTTATAAATACGATTTATGGATATTTTTAGGTAATTTTTCGTTAATTATTCTTAATCATTCTTACATGAAAGGTTGTGCGATTACCTGCCCTGAGAATGCCCATGTGATTTTAATTAACCAATCACGTTGCTTGTTTGGTATATTGAGTCTACAGTGTATTCTTGTTGGAAGGGAATAAGGTTCTTCTAAGGGGAACACGTTTCTCTTACGATATGCCAAAAAAGGAATCGAAAAAAGAAACGGTAAGACAATTTTATTCGACATTTCAATATTTATTTGTTCATTGAAGCAATCGCGAGGTTTAGAATTTAATGCCACAAGTTTCCTTGTTGTGACATAGAAGATTATTTATTTTGCCGCTTCTATCAACGAGGAAAACACAGTCTATAACGTGTGTACTAATATTTTAATTATGAAGGCTGTGACAAAAACTAAAGGCAGTGCTAAAACAGGTGCCAAAGAGACCACAGAAAATGCAGATTCAGAGGTGAGCTTTCATTTTGTTGCCTTAGTTTTTCCCTGAATTTGTCGGTGCCAAGATAGGCAGCCATATTTGACATGGTTATTATTAAAAACATGGCGACCAATTCATAAAGTCAAATTAAATATTTTGACTGTCCACTGTTTGGTTGTCAAGTTTAATATTATAAATGATTCTCTTGAATTTCATCAGGGTAATGATTTATTTGATTTTTGACAGGCAAAGAAAAAGGCGCAGACACACAGGGGGGGGGGGGGTCATACATCTTTATTGTTCCAATATCGTGTCTCTTTTTTTCGAATAGGGTTATAATAACAAGTCCCAATTGTAGCTGGCATTGACTCAATTAAGCGAAACGACAAACCATCTGGCGAAATTATTTCTCAAAATTGTTATGAAAAAAAACTAATAAGCCATAATGATAATTCTATCGTAAATACGAAAATATACTCTGGTTTATAACAACAATTATTGCATGTAATGGCACGAGAAATAAGATCGTGTTCGCTTCGATGCTGGCTTTCCCATGCGCCAATGGTATATGTTCCAGAATGCCGTAAAAAACAGATGCTATGATTTAATCTTGTAATCCCCTTGCTAACTTTCTCCAGGGTCATCATTACGGATAATCTGAATTAATTGAAACTGTTTACATCGGATAAATATTGTAGGGATACGACTAGAGCTTCAGTGCATTCCTCTTCAAGAAGTTTTTTCCCAGCCTGAATGTTTAGTCTTAGTACTATGTACAGTGTAATTATATAAAGACCTTGCAATAAGTGAGAATGGCAATTTATAAATCCAATTAGGGTGGTGCCCAAACAAACCATTGAAAAATCATTTGAATACAATAAGAAACCAGGATTTCCAAAATTATCGCAGGGGAATATCGATTTCACACTTTTCATATATCATATCGAGACTGTATCGTGTTTTTAAGGATAAAATACGATTGTATATTTCCTTCAGTTTGTTTGGATGATGCTAAAGAGGTTCCTGATGAGAGATGAGGAAAAGAATGACTGGAAAAAATGTACACTTTGAGAGGATACTCAGGAAACTCTTGCTGGGGCAATAAAACAAAGAGACTGAACTTTCCAATAAGAGGGGTCAATACTAAGTAACGAAATACGGACAATTCCATTAATGAGATATGTATGTGTTCAAAGGCCAAGGTATTTATTTACACACCGAACGCATTATATATCAGTTCTCTACGAGATTCTCATCTGTAAGCGAGAAAAAAATGATTTCACGAGAGAAGGAGAAAAAAGTATCCAAAGAGAGCATACTGAATTCTTCATAAACAGTATTGTTTACAAAGCATTAGCCGTCGTACATCAAATGCATTCACACGTAATGCTTGATAACGTTGTCTGTCGCGTGTGGAGGTCGAGGCGTTCTCAAAATTATTTCCCTTTTTAGCAGACTCGAGTGAGCTATGTCCGTCTGTCTGTAAACTTTTAACATTTTCGACTTCTTAAAAACCACTGGACCAATTTCAGTCAAACTTGCCACAAGGAAATGCAAGTTTACGCATCTTTTAAAAATCTTCTTAAGTACGACTGGGGGATCAATGTTTTGCATAGGAAAACATTTGATTTTTTTTTTAGAAATCTTCTTCTCAGAAACAACAAAGACAGTTTGTCATAATATACGGAAGCATCTGTAAGTAATGTAAAGTTAAGCTTATTAAAATCATGATTCCCGGTGGAGGCCTAGGGTGTGGCAACAATGGTGCATATGGGAAAAATCTATAAAAAATCTCAAGCACAGGAAAACTTTGATTGAACATATTTGTAAAAGAAGCATCCTCAGGTGGTGAAAACTAAGTTTCTTCAAATCAGGACCCCCCCCCCCCCCCCCCAAGGAGGGTGTGACCACAGTGAGCGATAGAAGTTTAATGTTGGATCACAAAGGAATTTTTTTTAAATCTTCGTCTGAAGAACTAGTCTCAATAATACAGTCTAAGCATATTAAGGTAGCGTAGGTTCAAGGCTGTTCAAGCCACGACCTTCAGGTGTGGAGGGGCCATAACAGGGGAGGGGGGTCAAGGGGAGTAGTTAAAAGGATCACAAAGAAAATATTGTTTTGTATGATTACCTTTCACTGTGTCTCTTTAATAAAAGTTAATTGATCGTCAAAGTTTCCATAAGCTTAATTTTCTAAACAAAAAATCATTCAGTAAAACCGCAGGCCTTTAGATCGCTAAGAAAAAAATTGAGGTGTTGAAAATTTTTTTTTTTTTACACACACAATTTTTTTAAGCGATCCAAAAGCCTGTGAGTAAAAGAACAAAGTCGCCCGCGTGGCGCAGTGGTTAGGGCGTCTGCTCTAGGGCTGCATTTCATTTCCGGAATTTTTGGTAATTATATATCAACTTTTCATTTCTGACATCTTTTAGTTTTCATTTCCGACATTTTTTTGTTTTCATTTCCGACATTTTTCAAATACATATGTAGTACCTATAGTAACAGATTTGATAACTTTACATGTACTTATGAAAAATTTAAAGGAATAAATTAAATCAAAAATAAATCATTGAAATCCAATTTTGTAAATCTATCAGTGACTTGGACATAAGTATGGTGCTGTCACTGACATTTGATTTAGTACACATTAAATGTGGTGAAAAAGTTAAATGCTCATTGAACTCTTTTACCTAGACTTCGTGCTACATGTATGCACATATGTATAGAATTTTTTTTATTTTATTAAAATTTTGATATAGATACTTTTAAAATTCCATTTTCTTTTACTTAGAAAACATTGAATTGTCGCACAGGTAAATTCCGGAAATGAAAAAAATATATATGTCAGAAATAAAACAAAAAATGTCTGAAATGAAATAAAAAATGTCGGAAATGCTATGCATATTTCCGGAAATGAAATGCAGCGCTGCTCTAGATTCGCGGAGTAATGAGGTAACGCAACGTAGTTTGAACCTTTTGGTCTTTTTTCGTGGAGTTGAAGAGTTCCAAATCTTGAAGGAACTGTGTGCTATATTTTATTATCTATGTATGGTGTTGTACACTTTTTTAAAAACAATATTTGATAAAAGAAACACCCAGAATATTTGTTAACTATTTTTTATACATTTTTCTTTGAATCATACAAGAATTCTTATCAATAGATATCTTTCTAAAACCCCAGTAAACGCATGCGGATTTTTTGTCTATGAACATCTTATGACACTATAATCTTAATTTAGGACTATCTAGAAAATGTGTCAGTAGGTAAGGTACGTTGCGTATGTCCTTAAGTTGCGAGTTTGAATCCTATACTGGGGCGAGGAGAACGGTCCTTCGAATGAGACCGATGTCGCAGTAGGTGCTGGCACGAATAAGATCCCTCCCTGCTCAATGGCTCTCAGTGCCTAGTATAGGACAAAATTTTTCAGCTTTTCATCGGCAAGTGGCGGAGTCTCCATTTAAGTCTCCATTTAAGTGAAACATTCTCAAGAGGATATGTTTAACAAAATACAAACAAACCTACAAACAAAAACAAAAACAAAAAAAGAGACTTCATCATTAAAGATTATAAAAGTCTGTAAAATGATTTTAATAACAAAAATCAAATAATTGAAATTGTAGACAATACAATACGGCTATTGTTCCTTGGAATAATTTTTTATTACACGTAGAAAATCACTCCTCCATCATGTTTGAAGAGCAATACCCGAAAGAAGCCCACTATACCTATATATAAAAAAAGCCATTCTAAAGACAGACATACATGTATATCACGTACATTAAAATAGAATTGTTCAAATTACAAATGTCAGTGACTTTCTAGTTTTTGAAAAACGTTATAAATTTTATTTTTGCTCTCTTTATATTTGCTGCGCTCTTAGTTCTAAAGCATCGTGAATTTAACTTGCGAGAGAAATTAATTTAGACAGTAGATATAAATAATTGAATTGAATGAATTCGATAAAACATAAATGCATTTTGGTTTTTAAAAAAAACGAAAAACATTAAGAAGAAAATATTACTGTTACCAAAAAAAAAAAAAAAACTGAAATGTGTTTGTAAAACACTGATGCCCCCTGTTGGCCAACGTCAAAGTTTGTACAAAGTAGGCCAAACTCCAAGGTCAAGATCAAAAGGTCAAAGTTGTTTAAATCCAATGAAAGGTCTTCTCACAAGGCTTACATATATGAAGTATGAAATCCCTTGGCATTACTGTTCAAAAGTTATGGCCAAGGTTAAAGTGTTTTTCCAAAGCTCAAAATTGTTGGTTTCAAATGAAAGGTCTTGCCACAAAGAATTGATATTTGGTGTATAAAATTCCTTATATCTACCGTTTGAAAATTAGGGCCAGAGTAAAAGTTTGAATTTTTTTGCGTAAAAATGGGTCAAACTCCAAGGTCGAGGTCAAAGGGTCAAGGTTCTTGAATCAAGAGAAAGGTTTTGTCAGAAGGATTAGTTATGTGATATATGAAATCCCTAGTCTTAAACTTAAAACGTTATGGTCAAGGTTGTATTTTAAAAGTAAGTTAAACTCCAAGGTCAAGGTCAAAGGATCAAACTTCTTGGTATCCAATAAAGTATCTTCTCACAAGAATTAAATATGCGAGGTACGAAAGCCCTAACCCTTACCGTTCAAAAGTTATGACCAAGGTTAATTTTTTTTTCGTAAGTACGGAAATCTCCACGGTCAAAAGGTCAAAGTTGTTGGTACTCAATAAAAGGTCTTTCCACAAAGAATACGTATAAAATTCATGGTATTTGCTGTTCAAAATATATGGCCAAAGTAAAGTTTGGAATTTTTGTGTAAAAGTGGGTCAAACTCCAAGGTTAAGGTCAAAAGGTCAAATTAGGTGGTACCCAAAAAAAGGTGGTACCCAAAAAAGGTCTTGTCACAAGAAATGCACATGTGAAATATGAAAGTCATAGCTCCACTAAATCAAACGTTATGGACAATGTTAATTTTTTTGCGGACAAACAGACAGACAGACGGACGGATGCGACAAAAACTATATACCCCAGAAACTTCGCTTACGGGGGCATAAGATAAATGAATGAATGAATAATTGAAAACAAGATGTGTTTGTAAAACACTGATGCCCCCGTATGGCATCATAGCAAAGGTTAAGCTTTTTCAATGCAGATCAGATATGTTCGTACCTAAAGTAAGGCCTTTTCCTGAAATGCAGATGTGAAATAGAAAAATCTAGCACCACCTGTTCAAAGGTTATGACCAAGGTTACCGTTTTTAAAGGTAGGACAAACTCAGGTGTCAAGGTCAAAGGGTCAAGGTTGTTGGTTTCTAAAGAAAGCTTTGTCTCAAAGATTACATATGGGATGTATGAAAGTGCTGGCCCTTTCCGTACAAAGTTATGGCTAAGGTTAAAGTTTGTAAAAAGTAGGTCAACCGCCATGGTCAAAGGGTCAAAGTTGTTGGTATCCAATGAAAGGACTTGTCACAAGGATTAAATATGTGAAGTATGAAATCTGTAGCCGTTACTGTTCAAAAGTTATGGCTAAGGTTAAAGTTTGTAAAAATGGATCAAAATCCAAAGTCAAGGTCAAAGGGTTAAAAGTGTTGATATCCAATGAAAGGTCTTCTTACAAGGATTACATAATTATGTAAAGTTTGAAAGCCTTAGCCTCTAAAATTCAAAAGTTATGACCAAAGTTAAAGTTTCTGGTAAATGTCCAAGGTCAAGTTAAAAATTTGTGGTTTCAATAAAAAAGGTCTTTTCAGAAAGAATTGATATTTGAAATATGAAATTCCTAGTATCTACCGTTGAAAATTAGAGCCAAAGTAAAAGTCTGGATTTTTTGTGTAGAAATAGTTCAAAATCCAAGATCAAGGTCAAAGTGTCAAGGTACTTGATATTAAATGAAAGGTCTTTTCACAAGGATGAATTAGGTGAAGTATGAAAGCCCTAGTTCTAACCCTTCACAAATTATGGCGAAGGTTGTATTTAAAAAGTAGGTCAAACTCCAAGGTCAAGGTCAAAGTGTCAAAGTTCTTGGTATCCAATGAAAGTACTGAAATCTCCAAGGTCAAAAGGTCAAAGTTGTTAATACTTAATGAAATGTCTTGTCACAAGGAATACACATGTGAAATATGAAAGCCATAGCTCCACTTAATCAAAATTAATGGGCAAGGTTAAAGTTTTTACGGACAAACTGACAGACAGAGAGACAGACAGACTTCCTACGGTTGAGTTTCCTTATAAAGATTTGATCGTGAGACATTTCTAGAGACAAACAAAGGGATTTCCGGCGAGATGCGTGCCGGGTTGTGAATCATCCTGTGGTATACTTTCAGTAAAATTCCCATGACGCAATTGATATTTAAATAAAAGTAAGATTATACCCTAATTATTATCATTAAAGACTTTTAATTAATTGTCCGTCTTTGGTCTAAGTGAATGAAAAGTTGGGAGAATAACGAAAAATGAGCAATTTTTATTTTTTTTTTAAAATCTATTAACAATACGGATCAGTGAAGTGGACATAAAACAAAGCCCCTTGAAATTGAAGGGGATTGGTTCAGATCCATAGGAGGAGTAAGCATCCCCTATTGACCGATCACATCCAGCTCGAACCCTTTTATTTTATTCAACACAATCTTTCTTCCAAAACCTCGAAGAGCCTGTATTTGGCACTTAGAGAGGAATAATTTTATGCCAGCACCTACTGCTACATGGGGTCATTCAAAGCAAGACCGGTCAGTTGATTTAAACATTTAGTGTAAGTATCAACTCCTTACACCTCGACTCTAAGGGAAACGCTTCAACGTCTGCAACACGGGGGCGATTTTTCTTATGATATATTGATTGTTGATAACCAAGGATATTAAATGAAATATCTTTCGACTAGATGTTCCAATGCCCTTTAATTTTTTTTTATCCTTTAGATCTAATCTTTTGGTACTCTGCTTCATATATTACCAATAAGTTAAACAGCTTACATCTAAACGTACTCTTAATAAAATATATATTCTATATATATCTGGCGTAAATCGAGTTTTCAAAAGGTTAATCTGTTAATCTTTGGGTGCTATTTGAAACGTACAAAATGTATCAAAATGATATAGTCAGAAATGTTTATTTAAAAAAACCTTCATATAAAAAATATCAAATCGGTTTCCAGTCACCAAGTTTTTGTAAAAAGAATAAATGAACTATTTTGCCTTAAAACGTTTCCTCTCATAAACCACTATGCCTGAAAAACTGAAACTTAGGGTTGTGAAAGCATTCTAGGTAGTATAAATTCTAAATTGTTAAAATCATGACCCCCGGGGTAGGGCGGGGTATCAAAAGAGAATCCAAGTTTAACATTGACATATATAAAGAAAAATCTTTTAAAATCTTCTTTTTCTCCAGGCAGAAGAGCTGTGCAACAGAAAGGAGTCCATTTTTTTTGGAAATATAAAGGGAAAGTTTTTAAAGAACCACTGGGAAAGAAATGCTGAGAATAATGTAGATGATAGTTAGTGTAGATTCTAAATTGTACAAATCATGACCCTTGGGGGTAGGGTGGGGCCACAGTTTTTATAGTTTTTATAAGTAGACACGGTCTGGTGAAGAACCAAAGGAGCAAAGTTACTCGAGTGAGCGTTGTGATAGATAGGCCTCTTGTTATGTGTGTAAAAAAAATGTGAAAAATGCCAAGCAAACCTGGGTGAATATTGGTTGTGGTGACGGGGAGGGGGGTTAGTCTACAAGAACAATTATGTGGTCAAAAAGCCTCAATACAAGTTTGAAGAAATCGTGTAAAGATACAATTTTATTTATTTATTTACGCTAAGGCATGATCAGTTTATTAAGGAACAATGAATTTAATAGGATAAAAAAGCCTTTCCTTTCTAAATACCATTTGCGTCATTGGAATTTTGGTGATTAGAATGACTTGCGCCGGAAATTAACTCAACATTTGAATGTTATCTTAATTGTCTCTGCTGGAAATGACTTACGATATAAACTCTTATAAAACTGAGATTAAGTCTAAAGATTACTTTTCAAAATACATACATGTATGTTCACAATTTTCACTTCTTACCACTACAGGAAGTTTAAGTCTATATTTTATTTAATACATGTAACCAATTTTGACCCCTTATAAATGCAGAAAATCTATAGAAATATTTCCATGCCACCTTTTTTGGGTGCGGTGGGGTGGTTGAGGGAGTCAAAATTTTTATGACCATAACGCGGAAACTAGGAATAAATTCAGATTATGTAGCCAGAATATGTAGGGCAAATATGGTGTATCGTCACACCACCTTATATGATATATCATATCACTTGGCTGTAAAAACAAGGGTAACCTGGATAAATAAATTTGTTTTATGATGTATGGCTTACATGTACGTATTATCCTAGTTATTTTGGACAAAGCATAGACTTTTCCTCGTATTTGTTTTGCGTTTTAAAAATCCATTTTGGTTTCTTTTGAATCCATCAATTTTTATCTATTGACTGTTTTCCTTTAAAGTTAAATTCACGCTGGTTTCCTACCAAGAGAGCAGAGAATAAAAAAGAAGCAAAATATAAAGATAATCAAATCCGTTTATCATTTACAATTAATATAAGTACTTAAAAAAAACTTTTAAAATCACCAAGATCCAATATTTATATTTTTTAAAAAAAATTAACATTGAAGAGATACACGAGATTTTCTTTTGTTATAATTTTTATTTGTAGAAACCTAAAAAAAAATCTATGTTTTTATGGAGGGCTGTTCCCGTCATTTTACCGAACAATTTCAGTGACTGTTTGATGTCAAATTACGTAATGTGATATATTTACATGACATGTATATGAACGCTTTATTTTGTGATGACTTCCTGTTTATACGTCATTGTGTTTCTTTAAAATTATTCGTAAAGAATGAGATAGTTTTGAGAGTATGTCTTTTCTTCTACTTTTTTCTCAGCAATTCTAGCTGGAGAACTGTACATACCTCTCCCAAAATATTTTTGACGGACCGAAGACTCTAGTCGTCCATCCAATTTTTTTTGCTGACCAGAGAGCTACAGTTCTGCAGCTACAGCAATTCAAGCGTCGCCCAAAATGAGCAAAACATGTAACAGATTCTCGTCTTTGAGTAATGAGTAACAAGTTTTGAGGCAAGCTATTGACAAAAAAGGTCATGAGATTTTATATTTCTCTGGTAATTACAGCAGAATTAATCATAACGTTCCTTGACAGGATAGACATTAAGAACCGCCAATACTGGGGGTAAGTGCCAATTGAAGGTAAAAATTTGTGGATCTTATCTAAAGATGATGACTCAAAATTCTTCAACTGGATGTTAAGAACATGGAATCATTCAACTATCGCTTAAAAAATAAATAAATGAAATAAATAAATAAAATAATGATCTTGACAGTGACTTTCATAAACATGTAAAAGTACTGGTTTGCAGTTCACTGTACTAGTTTCCCGTCTTTAAGTAAATTTCTAGGCACAGTTTGGAGACAAGCTATTGACAAACAAGTTGAGGAAAGAATATCAATAGCCCTGTAAGACTAGTACATTTAGCATAGCATAATCCATTGCTAAGAAGTATTATATTAAATATTGTAAAACAAGTACATTTAGCATAGCATAATCCATTACTAAGAAGTATTATATTGAATATCTTTCATATTGGTCCTCGATGCCTGGGTACATATTATTATCAAAGTATGTAAAAAAATCTTTTCAAGAAATCCCAATCCATTTAACACTTACAATTTATAAGAGTACATATTTAATTATCAAGAACCGTTTTAACACGAACATGAACCTTTTGACATTAAGATGAAAACTTATGGATTTCGTGTTGTTTGAATATCGCCTATATACCTAATGAATGTTGGGAACGATATATATACATGTATACCGGGTATGTCATGAAGTCATGAATTCTTTTTGACAAATAAAATCGATTCTAATTTTTTTGAAAAAAGAGTTGTAGAGACATGCGTGATTTTCTTTTGTTAATATTTTTATTTATAGAAACCTAAAAATTTCTTCAAAGTCTTATGGAAGGCTGTTCCCGTCACTTAAGTTAATATAACATGTACATTTGTTAGTTGATTCGATGTATTAATTACCGATTGATGCCAAACTACGTAATGTAAACACTAATGTTCATACTTTAATGTATATTAACGCTTTATTTCGTGATGACTTCGGTGAACACATGTCTTAACATTTCACTGCCAAATATCAACGGTATAAGTGAGGTCAAAATGTCCTTTACGTGACGTAATCATTTTAACATTTTACTGCGTGGTATTCCCTTTTGAAAACGTATTGTATAAAGAGTACATCATACCCTCATTATATATGATGTGAACAATATGGTAGTTTAAAGCTATATTGTTGACTTCCTGATGTCAATATTTTCGCATACCTCTTAATTAACTTCACAACTTTTGAAAACTCTGCTTTGTTTGTAAATAAACGCGATTGTTACATTTTCACATTCTAAAAATCTTCAATCAATCATCAGATATATAACAGTCCAATCAAGAATGTGTCAAAATAAACAAATATGACACACAATTTATTTTAATTTCCCTTTATGCAATCTCATATTGATATCTTCGACGCTTTTACATATTTGCATCGGTAAGTCATTGAAGGAAAAAAATACATACCAAAGTTATCACATTGAATACCATGTTGATAAAAGCTTTAATTTAGTCTTAAGTTTTCCCTCTATTAGTTACTTCTCTTTCTTTCCAATTTTTGAATTCAAGTTTCACCAGTATGTAATCCTCAGACCAAACAAATAAGGTTACTATTTTTAAGATTTTTAAAATAAAGGTTTTATTTGAAAAACAGATGTGGATAATATTTTTCCCTGATGTTTCACCACATGATCCATTTATCAAACAATAGCACGTCGTTAAAATTAATGTCTTTATTTGTTATTGGCACTTTGAGTATCACGCAGTCGCAGTTGACGTAATTGTCACTCGGCGGAAGTGTGAACATCTCGCGAGATTTCCTTCTCTTGGTGTTGTAACACTCAACAGATAACACATCACAGTCCCGTTGGAAGCTCTTGCCACCAATCATGTAAATATTATGACCTGAAACAAATATCATATACTTTGCAAACAATCCACAACAAAAAGTGCATAAAAACTTGGGCATCGGCATAGTTATGCGGCAAGCCTAGTATATAAAATCTAAAGATACATCGATTTAAAAGGTACTTTCAATTATATCAGAATTCAAGATTTGAATAACCCATGATATGTAAATTATTTAAATTTATATTTTCATATGAGTAAATGAAATGCATTTTCCAATTCATAGTGAATTCATAATTATGATCAAAAACAAGCCTGAAAGAACCCTATTAGGTTTCCATACTTTGAAATCTTTCTTTAATCTGGTTTTCTTTTGGGTTTTCCAGTAATAAAACTGTTGCTTTTAGACAGATTTTAAAATTACGAAATACTATTTTAAGCCGGCAATACCAATAATTGACTTTGAAGAAACACGATTAGTGTTTGTTGAAATTACTTTTTTATCGTTCAGTAAAATTTAATTATGAATCAGCGATAATTACATGTACATTTATATGCTAAATTTACCATTAATAAAAAGGAAATGTTATTTTCTCTCTACTGTTTATTACACTTGCGTAATAGGCATTAAAACGATTACCAAGCAAAACTGCTCCACCATGAGCTCTTGGTTGGTTCATATTTGGATGATTCACATCCCAGCATGCATCTCGCCGGAAGTCGCCCCGACATTTTGTATTATAGCTGGATATGGCTGCTTCATCTTTCTCTGAAAATGTCTCCTGATCAAAGCCTCTACCTTCAAAGAAAGTTAATAAGTTACATTAAATTCAAATTTGATTTGAAGGCTAAGGGCTAGCCTCCACCTATTTTGGTTTTTTGGTCAATTATGAGAATAGCTTATGTGATAGTAAGTAGTCTGTCTGTCGTTCTGTCTAACTACAATGTAAGTGTCTGTTTGTTCAGCTTTTTTCAAAATGCTACTCTTCCTACAGTTTCGTTCTGATTGCAAAATTACTTCGCACACAAGTAGATACTTAGATACAAAATTATAAAATGCCTTGGTTTATGATTTTGATTACTTGTTGAACAATGTTAAACTGATGGCACCAAATCTTGCCACAAAGAAACAAAACCAATGACTTATAACAGTCCACACTTGTACTCTGTGTAGTATAGGACGTTAATTTACCATTTAACTAACAGTTCACTTTTAAAATAAGTCAGCACATATTTACATTTTCTAGTTGTTTTTTTTTTTTTTGGAATCAAAAGACTTGGAACTACTGCGTATTTAGAGGACGATTCAACCAAGATAACAATTAACTGAAACATGTAGTCTCATTTAGTTATTTGCATCGGAATTAACACGATCAATTAGCACCTCTCCAATTCTTTATGTATAAAAGTTTACAATAAAAACAATTCTTTTTAGGTTACTCCTACAGTTAAACTTGTGTTTATTTCAGTGTGACCTTTATAAAAGTAAATCTTTGTGTTGATTTCATCCACACCCCACCTACATGTACGATTCATTGGATAGGGTGCTGCTAAGACGCGGAACGGAAATCGGATTTAAGGAGGAAATTTATGTCAAACAAATAACCTAGATTCTCTATATATCAGATATGTAATAATTATTCTTGATATCAAAGTCATTTTTAATAAAATTTATCGTAAACTATGACATATTCATAAATAATTTAATTCTGTTTGTAACGCTGTATTTGATTGGATAAAAAAATTATTTTATATCGTATAAAATGGGTTGCCTACGTCACAATGTCTTACGTCAAAAACGTATCAATCCGCCTGACGTTACATTCAAATTTCATACAAATTGAAGTCATTTTGCTAGAACAATCATCTTTTTTTCTTACATCAAATGAATGAATATTAAATTATAAGCAATGAATTTAATAGCTACCCATTTTATACGGTATAAACTGGGTTGGAACAGTTTACGCTTTTTTATAAACCACTTCTTAATTATTAGATATATCCATGTCACGAAGACAAAAAAATTTTGAATAGAAGGCAACCAACAAATACTTTCAATTTTCAGAAACGCACTGTTGTGGTATAGTGAGCTCAAAGAACTATATGCGGTATATTGCATATATTTGCCCCCACAAAAGTCAAATTTTGATATCTTCCTGAAATGTGCTGAATTCAATAAATTGTTTGAGAAATATAAATTAACAGAAAATATTATAGTGTCAAAGCAGTGTATTCACAATTTATTGTTTTTATGACGTCAGAAACTAGTCCGATTTTATATCTTTTTTCAGAAAGAGGACAAAATGGACAAAATTTCAGCAATTTTAGCTTTAAAATGTATAGAGCGCAAGTTTGTTCAGGAACCAAAAAAAAAAAAAAAAAAAACCAACAAACCATGAACCACATACAAACAAACTTTAACTCTATTGAATGTTAAGATGCTACATTACATTGACCACAGAAAAGTTTTCCAACTTTATCTATCCAGAAATGTAATGAATAGGAAATTTCAATTTTTTCAAATTATGGTCATTCATGAAAGGATAGTCTATAAATTGGATCGAACTTTTACACAAAATTGTAAACGCCCCCCAAAACATTTAAGCCGCAATTTGATGACAAGCTCTGCACCTTTCCTTAGAAATAACTGTCGGGTTACTTCCTCGATCTTTTGACCGTCGATAGTTTACTTTACCTCCCATAATGTAGATTTTCTTCCCTACTGGTACCATAGAGTGTTTTTCTCTTTCATGAGGTAAAATAACACCAATTATTGGCTCTGTCCATTCGTTCATAATTGGGTCGTACATCCTGCAAGTAAAAAAGTGGTTCTTCTTGTTATTATTCAACTATGTACTTGATTATTTAAGATTGTATACTGTAAATACCAGTTGTTTTGACTTTTGTTGACACAGAATCTCAAAATCTAATTTGTCAGCAATGTATCTTGAGAACCATTTCCTCTCTTTTATACGACGGCGTATTCGTGCCATTTTAACAATGTAGAAATTTTTTTTTTAAATCGTTTGAACGATTTAAGAAAACGTTTGTACGATTTAATAAATCGTTTGTACAATTTAATAAATCGTTTGTACAATTTAATTAGTCGTTTGTACGATTTAATAAATTGTTGGTACAATTTAGTAAATCGTTTATACAATTTAATAAATCGTTTGTACAATTTATTTGCTAAATCGTTTGTACAATTTATTTAATCGTACAAACAATTTAATAAATTGTACAAACGATTTATCAAATCGTACAAACGATTGATTAAATCGTACAAACGATTTAATAAATTGTACAAACGATTTAATAAATTGTACAAACGATTAACAAACAAATTGTACAAACGATTTATTAAATTGTACAAACGATTTATTAAATCGAACAAACGATTTATTAAATCGTACAAACGATTTTAAAAAAAATTCTACATTGTTAAAATGGCACGAATACGCCGTCGTACTTTTACGATTTTGACACGCGAATTTGACGTGTCAGGTTTCCCTGTTTGTCAATTTTTTATATTTGATGTTTACAGACTTTTTTTTAAATTTTATTTTGACGGTTTTGATATTTGACGTGCTAGGTTTCTCAGGCACTTTAATTTTTCACGGTTTTGATATTCGACATGCCTGGATTTACAAGCGATTTCACCTTTAAGATAGTAACTTGCTTACATACGCAACGTACCTTATAATTTATCATGATATTCTTAACTTAAGACTATAGTGTCATCAGATATTCATAGACAAAAAATTAGCATGTATTACCAGGAGTTTTAGAAATATATCAATTGATGAAAATTTTTTGGATGATTCAAAGAAAAATATATAAAAAGTACTAATCATATATTCTAGATGTTTATTTTATCCAAAATTATTATAGAAGAAGTGTACAACACCATATATAGAAGTTAAAATATGACACACAGTTCCTTCGAGATTTGGAACTCTTCAACTCTATGGAAAAAGACAAAAAAGTTCAAACTACGTTGTGTATGACCTTAACAGAAATATTTCACGTAAGACTCCATTAGGGAACAAATGTTAAATAGTGAGATTTTATATCATTAAATAAGATTATATCCTTTCTATACCAATGAAAATATAGGTCATGATATAACTTGAGTTTAGAAAAGTCATGCTCCAAGAAATACTTGCACTACTGACATTTTCATGTAGTGACGTCACATAATCCAAAAAAGATGTGAATTACAAAAGAAACGTCGATTCCCACTGTAGTCCCATTTGAACAAATTTGAAACTATTCCGTTTGTAATAAATATATTTCAAAGTTTTAAATGGTATATATCGTTATTTTTAACACTTTAACATTCTTTTTAGATTTAATGGTCATATAGATTTTGAATTCAATTCTTTTTTTTCAATATGAGTGACTTACGTGTCACAAATCCAAATTGTTTAGTCTTTAATTTTTCTTGGATATTCTCTTCAATTGATATCTAGAAATTTAATTTTTTTTTATTTGTCTTTAAAATGTCAGGGGTTAAAAGTTTGGGTATGCCTCGTCCTCTGTGTGAAATCTTACAACTTTTGTATCCTATAAGTTTAAAAATTAAATCCCACTATAAAATCCAGGAAGTATAAATACCTATTTTAGGTAAATAATACAGGTACATCTAAATGAAATCAGTCATGTGACCTAAATTCCAGTAATTTGCCGGCAGCCATTACTGTTTTACTTCAGGTAAGGTTTATCTTAAATGAAAATTTTGATACAGAACTAAAAAAAAATCCCAGTCACTTTGAAATATTGAATTTTTACAGATATTGTTAGGAATATAGAAAAATTTATTTATGTTTTGAAATAAACACAAGAAAGCTATCAAGATTTCAAGAGAAGGCACAAGTAATTTTTTTTGTTGATGGTTGTAATCGGAACTTCAAGAATGTTTTACCCACTGTAGTAAAATATGTGACTCAAGATGTTGACAAAATAAGAATAAGGAAGATTTAAGGATTTCTTTATGGTTGTATACAAGTTATAAAAGTTTTACCTTCAGTTGTTCTCTTAAGCTGAATATGATATCTGAGAGTCGTTAGAAAAAGTGGATTTTCTTCGTATAATTTTTTTTTTGTTAAACGACCAATACAAGTTCAAGGTCATTGGCAGAAAAGTATTAATAATCTCTTATTAGCTCGGTTTTGTAATTGAGAATCATATATACTGACCTTATACATGCACAGTGTACTTTCTGGAATGACCTTGAGTCAATGTCTTTACAAACCCGAAGGACATAAGTAACTTTTGTACCAAGATATGGCTTATATCTGTAATACAGGAATTGTTTATCCCCCATATCATGTCATGTCCTTAATACAGGTTTGATTAGCAAGTTCAAGGTCACTTGCTAAAAGTAAAAAAAACAAACTTTTCCCTGCTAAAACTTTGTAATGGAGAATCACTTGAAGCTGATAGTGGGTACAAAGATTGCGTAAAATTTAAAGATGTATCTTGACCTTGATCCAAGGTCATTCCGAGAAGTTCAAGATCAGTAGCAGATAAAAGTATAAAATTCTTATCCGGGCTATAACTTTAAATGAAGAATCTTTGGTACAAAGGCCGCCTGCGTGGCGCAATGGTTATCTAGAGCGTTCGTTCTACTTAAAGGAGTCGATCCTTACGTCGTGGGTTCGAATCCCACTGAGGGACGTGGGGACCGGTCCTTCGGATGATTGATTGACTGTATGTTGTTTGACGTCCCTCTCGAGAATTTTTCACTGGTATGGAGACGCCTCAATATGCCGGTGGAGAGCTGCAATTTTTTGTCCTATGCTTGGCACTCAGGACCATTGGGCAGTGAGGGACCTTTTTTCATGCCAACACCTACGGGACCTCGGTTTATACAGTCTCATCCGTAGTACCGGTCTACATGTCCCACAGATGGATTCGAACCTGCGAAGTAAGGATCAATTCTTACTTCGCGACTCTAGAGCAGACACTCTAACCACTGCGCCATGCGGGCGATGGTGCTTCGGATGAAACCGTATAGGTCCCGTGTCGCAGTAGGTAATGACACGAAAAATATCCCCATGCACTGTTCAATGACCTTAAGTGCCGAGAATAGGACAAAGTTTGCAGCTCCCCACCAACAAGTGGTGGCGTCTCTATTTTGAGTGAAAAAAAATTCCAGATGGACGTTAAACAAACAAATAAACAAACTTGGTACAGAGATGGCTTTTGACACAAGTGTAAGTAATGACTTTAAAGCCAAAGTCACACTGTCACAGTAATAGACATGGATTGCAACGGTTCACCCCGACTTTATAAACCGTATGAAATCGTTATGCTAACACGATTTTTTGGCGCGAGAAACAAACGAAACGGTTGTTTCAAGAGTATTGAATGGTTCAACAAGTTTTGGACACGGTTTCATTAAGGACCGTGCCGATCATGCCACGGACACTGTTATGGACAACCACGGTATCCCGTAGTGATACGACGGTCTCGCTAGTGATTGCTAAGCTACGGTTACGGCCAATCAAGTTAACGTTACGGCGCCCCACGGCTCTTGTACGTGAATGCCACGAATGCTGAAGATTTTTTAAGACGTCTTACATCTAAGCAAGTAAGAAATTGGGAAAAATGTAATCGTAATTAAGGTTCTCTGCACATGGACGCCAGCAAAAACAATTTTCAAAAAAAGGAATTATTGAGAAATTAAGTGTTACTATTCCATTTCCTATTTTAAAATACAAGGGACCCGTTCTTATTTTTTGAATCCTTATAAAAGTTTACTTATTTTCAGATAAATGTTCACGCACATGCAGATGCGTTAAAAGCTATGGAAATTTATTCAATATTTCTAGATCTATTCTATATTAACATTTCAGTTAATTCATTTTCACAAAAAAATCATTTACAATGTGCTTTCATTCAATATTTTGTGATTTATTCAGATTAAGTTACGTTGCCAAAACACTCTTCCTGTAATTGAGTGTAGTAGCTAGGGTCCTGATATATACTCGGTTTACTACTAAGTATCATTTGCCTAAACCAAAATTTGGCTTCTCAAGAATCTAGAAATGATGTTACGGGTGAAAGATATGGAGATAATGAACGGTTTTCAATCTAAAATGTCCATTCAAACAAACAAACCAGGACCAAAGCAAACACGGACCTCTATAATATCGGAGGTGGGATCAGGTGCCAAGGTAGAGTGAGCAGCCCCCATCGACCGGTCACACCCGCCGTGTGCTCCTTGATTTGATCAGGAAATAACGGAAAAATTCGTCGACAATTGGATGTGTAAATAATAGTCTTACAGTTAGTATAAAAATATCAGTCAGCTTTTGACTTAATGATATATTGAATTTTCTGACAAGGTCATTGTTTTGACTAAAGGACTACGAAATTATGACTTTAAACAAGACTGTCGATATTCTTTTTTCATCAGCTTGTGTGTAAGTAATAAGTATATGTTCTTCGATATGATTAAAGGCAAGCACTGTGCTTTCGAATACTCAAGGTTCTTCTGAATGTCTTAGCAGATACAGGTCAGCATAATAGAACTTTTAAGCGGTTCTGTTGTAGTCAGGATACAGTTATCTGTCAACCAGAATTCTAGACATGACACCCGAACAGTGGAAGTTGTTAATTTTCTCTTCCTCTTAACAATTTGAACTTTGGAAAATCATTGCATTAGCCAGATCTTCAAGGCAAAAGGGTCAGCTGAAAGTACAAAATGAGACCCTTTTGTTTTCATTAGCTGGGATTGAATGTGTAATTGGGAATCATTCCTCATATTTTCATAGTAACTGTTTCATGTTTGTCATCAATTATAGCGCATGGATACAGTGCATATGGTTTGACAGCCATCGCGTCGAAGGTCCATCGGCAATAGTTTTCCATTCATTGGGGTTGATGGGTAGACACTTTCTCTATCGGTTAATTTTTGGATGATGACTTTACAAATCTCACGGGTAACTGACAGAAAGTGTCAGGAAGAACTCCGAAATTCTACTTAAATGAGTTGTAATTGTCCCATGATGCAAGTAGTAAGGTTATACCAGTTTTAACTTATCATACTCAAACTGTTTTCTTCTTTCTTTTCTTTCTTCCGTCTTTCCTGTTATAAAAATATGTGTCACAACAATGTAGTACTGTACTTTCAGTCTGTTCAACTACAGGTGTAGATTTAGAAGCCGAATCCTCTGCTCATGGTCATGTGTTCAGCCATGAACAACAGATAACAATGACAAGCAAACATTGTGACAAAAATGTGTAATAAATGAATGAAAAATCGTAAGCTATAGTTTCCAACCGAAAAATTGCAGTTAAAATACTGAGTATATGATAAGACGTCAAAACCCTTTCTGCTGCCGTAATTACAACGTAAGAAAAAACGGTTCGCCGCCATTATTTGTGCGTCTCTGTATTGTTTCCTTGTCGTTTTACTACTACAACCGAGACAAAATGTGTGGGGTTTACGCTTAGTTACGGATTATCTTGTATATTCGTATATTTCCCCCACTGCAGTCGTCTAAATCCTTGAGTAAGCGTAGACCTACGTGTCACGGATGAACCCGAAACATCACGAAAGTCTATACGGTGGTCACACGGTGATGGTAGGCATACAGTACGGGGTAACTATGATATACAAGAAATGAAATTGCATCGCGGTTTTCCACGACTGTTTTGAACAGTCGTAGCAATTTACGGACCGTTCAGGAGTTATCCGAGTTAACAGGGCTTACCACGGTAATAATAACAAACTGACTGTTGATGTCTAAGAATATTCGCAGATCCCTAAATCGTAGTTTACCGTGATCTAAAATCATGACAGTGACTGGGGCTTAAAGTTCATCCCTGAGAGCTGTTAGTCACTGGAGGAAAATTATAAAACTCTTGTCTGGGCTATACTTTGCAAGAAAGAAACACTGGCACCAAAAACTTGGTTTTGCCCTTCAGATTTGTTTTTAACTTGATTCAAGGTCATTCCAGCAACTTTAAGGTCACTGGCAGAAAAGTTATTTTCCTTGTTGGATTTTTTGTCTTTGAGAATCATTGGAAGCTCATATTTGGTACAAAGATTGTAAATAACTGAGGTTACTTCATGACCTTGACCAAGATAATTCTAGCAAGCACAAGGTCATGTATTACATTTGTAAAATTGGTATATTCTTAGCGGTTTATTATTTTCTAGCTATAAACAAATGCCAGTTCTGTTCTCACAACCCAGCTTGCTTTCACATTGACGGCTTTTTCGCTTATTTTTATTATACCCTCGTAAAGGAGTTAGAAGGGATGTAATCAAGTGTTTCTATGTGTGTTAGTTTGTCCTTGAGGAAAGCGGAAGTGACGTAAATTGTATCGGGATCGGTGTCGAATGCTGCATTGATTTATTAAATAGATAAGCTCTTTGCGAGGGGATGCTCCGCTTAGCGGTGTTATTGTTGATATTCTATTCTATTCAGATTATTTAGATTCTATTCAGATTATTCATATTCAGATTAAACATATATATCTATTTATACTTCAGGGTCACAATCATGAATCCCCGTACTAGTGCCCAGGACGTGATGCGATGTGACCTGTGTGAGACCGCTTTGGTTCAAGTGCATTGCGAGACCTGCCTTGTCAGCCTGTGTAAGGCCTGTGTGGGAGAACATGCTGTTGCAGATCTATCCAAAGCTCATAGAATTGTTAACTTTAAGGACAGAATATCTTCCCTTCTCTTCCCTGGATGTAATTCCCATGATAAAGAACAATGCATAATGTACTGTAATCAATGTGACATTCCTGTTTGTCTTAAGTGCATTGCATCTGATTTACATCTGGGTCATAGGGTGTCAGAAATCTTGAAAGTTGTGGATGAAAAGAAGAAAAAACTTATAAAAGAACAGACTGAATTAAATGAGAGGATTTATCCCACCTACCAGGACATTGCCTCCGATGTACAAAACAGAATAAGTCAGTATGAAAAAGAATATGAAGATCTTTCAAATGCCATAACAAAACATGGAGAGGACTGGCACAGAGAAATTGACAAACTTGTCAAGAAACTTAAAGCTGAAGTTGATGAGATGAAAAATACACAGTTACAAACTCTAGAGAAACATCTGGATGAAATAAAGGAGAAAATTTCTTCTATCAAGGATGAAATCGATTCGATTGAAATAGCTACAGACACAAATGAAATGTCAAAACTTTTAAGTGTCACGTCAAATTTACATGCTTACAGAAATCTTCCACACAAAATTATGCTATCTGCAGCTAAATTCACTCCAGGAAAAATCCAAGGGGAAGATCTTGGTAAACAGTTTGGAGCTTTCCAACCAAGTTCTCTTACTTCTAATGAACACGGCTACAGCATGGAGACAACACAAAAAATACTTGAAGCTGGATCCTCTTCTCCAGTCAAACAGCTGCTTGATGAACCACAGACCGTCACCACCATAAACACTGCGTATCAATATTTCCTTTACGACGTGGCTTGTCAGAGTGATGAAGAAATCTGGACAAGAGTCCAAGACAATACCATGAAACTCTTCAGCATTAATCGGGGATCACACCTCATGTCAATCAAAACCAAGTCGGGGAACTACCCATATAACATAACAGTGACAAAAAGTGGAGATCTAGTTTATACTGATCACAGTGATAGATCTGTGAACATTATGAAGAATGAGAAGATAGAGGAGGTGATCAGACTACAGAAATGGAAACCTGAAGGTGTCTGTAGTACCTCCTCTGGTGACCTCCTGGTTATCATGGACAGTTATGATGACAAAAAAGCAAAAGTTGTCCGTTACACTGGCTCAACAAAGAAACAGGTCATTCAGTTTGATGATGAAGGTAAACCTCTCTTATCACCCAGTTCTCTTTATTCAAGATATATTACCGAGAACAGGAACCTAGATATATGTGTGTCTGACAAAGAAGCTGGGGCAGTAGTGGTGGTCAATCAGGCCGGGAAATTCAGATTCAGGTACAATGGACATACTCCTGCTCTTAAGAACAAAATATTCAGTCCACAGGGAATCACCACAGACAGTCAGAGTCACATCCTCATAGCTGATGATAAAAATATCTGCGTCCACGTCATAGATCAGGATAAAAAGTTCCTCCGTTACATAGACTGTGGATTAAATATACCCATGGGACTGTGTACAGATACAAAAAACAATCTCTTTGTTGCCCAGTGGACAAATAAGCAAGTGAAGAAAATCAAATATATTCAGTGAAACAATTTTGACTCTATGAATTTGAATGATAGAAAACGTTTTGCTGAAATTATATTTGTTCGCTGAGTGCATTTAATGGATTGAGAAGTGTGAGTATGATAACAGAATCAAAATATGAGAAAACCAACCTTTAAAAGTCAACGCAAAGTCATATTCTTAATTTTGAATCTACCAGGTGGGAGCACTCTAACCCATTAGTACAATTATACATTTATTGACTGAGTGCGAGGGCAACATGCGTTTTGTCGGACCCAAGAACCAAACTGTCTGCCTTAGGTCGACAAAACGCATTTTTCCCGACAACTCAGTCAATAAATGTTCTGTTATGACTATCTTATTATTCTATTGTTTAGACATACATGTATTTAGTACTGTCCTCGGAATTCCTTGGTGTAACAGGAGGTCAGTCACTGTTGAGATTAAGCTCCGCCCCTTCTGTGACGTAAGCGGTCCAACATCGATTTTTATGCCAACTCAGTAAAACATTAGAAATGTTAGACTTTTTTCGTATAGAATTGTGTGGGAACATATTTTAAAAAGTAAAACAATCTCTGTTATCCCTGGACTTTCAGAAAGGCGTGGCTTTCTCGACGTTACATTTATTAATTAGCGTATGAATTTACACAGCATTTCAAAAACTGTTGAAATATACATGGAATAGAAATTCGGGCGAATGTCCGTGAGTGTAGCAAGGAACCGATTGATAGCGTTTCGTACGGCAAAGAGGTGGGGCTTAAGTCGTCTCATCATTGTCAACAATTTAAAGTTGCCGATGCTATTGATTTCTTAACCAATGAGAATCTATATTGCCATTCGAGAGACACTAATTATGTAGCGTCGAGAATGCCACACCTTACAGAAAGTCAAAGGATGACAGAGAATTGTACTAAATTCTAAATTCAGAACATAACAGAAATCTATTTCAGTTAGGTACAAAATATAAAATTGGCGGTGCATATGATAAATATGTATTACATGTACGCGTTCGCAGAGATATCAAATTCAATATTTATGCAAGAATTTTATTAAACATATTACTGGTATATTGTTTTCATTTATTGTTTGTTTTGGTTTTTTTTTTATGATGATGGTTCTTATTTTAACTAATGCCTCCTTTCAAGGAAAGTCTCACCAAACTTATTTAGATTATGTGTAAGGTGAAATAAAAATGGTGAAACTTTCCTTGGAAAGAAGCAATTAGTTGATATTTGAAAAGTTTTGTGCAGAGAGAATTTATAAGGAACAAGCAAATTAAGAGTTTTTGTCCCCTGCATTCAGGCCTTATTGGCTTGTGGACAGTAACTTACGGCATATTGTAAGTGTTTTGTCGATCCATCATTACAAGAAATACTTTTTACATAAAATGTTTTGGCGTAAAAGAAAGAACCAAGATTACTGAAAATCATACTTGAAGTCTTGGTCATGCAGTCAAAATAGTACCTTCAGAATGGTCACAAGTAGTGCACATTTGAAAGGATATGAAAGCCTTGTCTCGTATGATGCAAAAGTTACATGTATGACCGATGTTAGATATTTCAACCACAAGAAGGTCAAACTTTTAGGTCAAGGTCACTAGTCAAAAAAATAATAATAAATTCGAAGAGGTCGTCATAGGAAATGCACAAGATGATAGAAAACATGGAAGCTCATTTTCTGTAGGTGTAACAAGAATAGATATGGGTTACCCCATATCCAAAGATATTCGACTGTTAGATTTTAAAATATGTTTAACAGTGTTTATAATGACGTTAATAAAAAAAAAACTGCACTGTCTAATTATGGAACTGTTGTAAATATCGTGATTCCATAGCATTACGGTCACCCAGTCTCCTAACAAACAGTACACATAGGCCTACATGTACCTGTAGCCTTGGTCTACACACGTGCAATGGAGCTGTCACACGCATCCAGCGAGCTCGGAGAAACACGTTTTGTTTTGCCGAGAAGTTACGGTGTCAGACAAAACTTTTCTTTTCTTAATTAGATCATATAAATACGAATTCTGATTAATAAAAATTATACAATCCCTGTTGAACTTTATATAGTTTGTTCTAACATTTGCATCTGCAACAACTTGTGTTTAAAATGGCCGGGTTGGGAAAATCAGGACCGGGTCGGAAAATTCTAAACTGAAAACATGGAAAACCTTTTTTGTTTTGAAAATAACTGAAATATACTAATATATTTGTCGCAGAAATTACTTACATTATTCAAGTTCTATATATAATGGTATGCTGAACTTCAACACGAACCCGAATCTCCAACCCATGCAGTTCTCGTTTTGCCACACATACCCTACAGTTTACAAAGTGTACACACGAGCAGGCCAGGGATTGAAAATTCCGTCATTTAATAATACACACACACAGAATGATTAATTTTTTCTTTAAGAACAAATTGTATGATAATTAACGGACTATAAACATGTACTTAATACAATTGTTGATATAGTATTATCAATTCATTGGTGAAAAGATATGAATCGAAGAATGACCTAATTATTCTCTGTTATCAAACACGAAAAAAAAAAAGGCTGAGGAGGGAGCGAGCGTAGGAATATTGATATTTTTTATTTGCATTTCGGGGGGAAAGTGACTTTCTAATGATATTTTGACGTTATTTTTGATTTCTTTAACGTATGACATACACAACTTTACTCTTATCATGAACAATAATGTTGTATCTACTTATCATGATGGAATTATTTTGGTCGGACCAATATGTGTGAGCTGCCGCTGAATACAGTTATATATCTTGCAAAGATAGTATGCATTGATCGAATATACAGAAAACTTTAGCTAACGTTATTTTTACTTTAGAAGTAGGTCATAGTTCAAGGTCCTTAAGTTAAAAAAAAACCCAAAACACATTCTTAAAAAATGCCCATGGATCACAACGCTCACCTAAGTAACTAAGGTCTTGTTTTTCACCAGCAAAGTCTTTCGTCAAGCGCATAGTTTGAACTTGTAAACTTGAATATACACTACTTAAAGATGAATCCATGTAAATACATGTATGATTATTACAGTTCTCAGGAAAGCTTGGATTTTCCGTAAAGGGCGGCGTTCTAGGCGCAGCGTAATTTGCGTTTGTTGAGAAATTAATAACATCATGAAGGGTTTTTTGGCTGTTGACAACGATGATACGATTTATTTAAGTATCGCCTCTGTACTTTGCGAGAACTTGTAATTTGCTAAATTATTTGACATTCGGCCGAATTTCTGTCCTATGTATATTTCAACAGTGAAGAAAAGCTGTGTAAATTTCAGAAGCTATAATTATGTAACGTCGAGAATGCACGCCTTACTGAAAGTCAAAGCTTAACTGGGAATTGTACTAAGTTAGTTTTGCTGTTGTTTAGACAAAAATTAACTATGTTTTGTGTTCAATATACCTTCCTATAGAAAAATTGATTGCCAATCGAAGCACATTCCGTATCGGATCATAATTAAAACTTGAATCTAGACCGTTAGGGGTTGGGGGCTTATTTGACTATACTACAACAAAAAAGTGGGAAGGGGCAGGCTTTTAATGACCATTTCTATTGTAAAAACGTAAATGTCTGGAAGAAAGTGGGACCCCCCCCCCCCCCCCCCCCCCTGCGGTTTGGAAATAACTTAACTGGAACAATTTTTTTTAAAAATGGCAGATACTTTTCGAGTTATCGACCGTTAGCTGTTAACATCAATATTAGCCACATTTTCCCCTTACATTTATTTGTAAAATTCATTGAATATTTCTTCTTTATTAAAATGTCATTCATTTATGTGAATTGACATAGACATTCTTATTCAAAATACAAATAACACTTTCAATATTTTTTCTCCCTTTTATTTAAGCAGACTTTAATCGTCTTTTGTCACTTTCGAATTAGGTCCTGTCATCATCATAATTGCTAAGTATTTTTTTTAAAATCAAATCCAAGATGGAATCTTTTTCAATTTAATTGAAATATTCCCCTGTATTTTCTGCTTATAATTTTCAAATAAAATGTATCGTAAACTAATTATCCACTTCTTTTTAGAACCATCGCATCCCATCTGCTTTCCCAGCTCTCGGGGCCACGCCCCCTTTTTCCGGGACGCTGATTTCCTCCGAAACGTTAATCCGTTTCATGGTCGAACATGACTCACGCAATAAAACGAATGAAATCTGGAAGTTGCACACTCTTGAGTTTCACAGAAGCCCGATTTTCTCACACAAAGGATTTATCATTAGTCAGTTGTTGATGTATATTAATTAAAATAGCATAGAAGTCATGCCTAGAATACCCATGGAGCAAAACTATACCAGATTTCATGCATGTAATAAATGCTTTAGCAGAACATGTTACTATGAGCCATGGCACAGTTATGTGTAGAAATGCTACCAATTAGTATATATCGTTTAATTTGTGTAGATTATTATGGTTCTTTATGTGCATTAATTATTTAAGCTATTCAATGCAATACCGTGCATCATATCAAAGATATTTGTTCATTTTGATTGCATAAAAATAGATCCTATAATCATTATTTATGTATATAAGTTTTAAGTTTGTAAAGCGCTTCAGATAATTTAAAATTAATTTTGTTAGTACCCTTCCCTTTTCCTTTTTTGATGGTGAAGGGGGTGGGGGGTGGGGGTGGTGTTGGTGTAAGTTGCACAATGCTGTTGCGTATATCAAAAAATTATTCAATCTAATCGCACAATTTAAATATAAATTTGATAATTTTCCTCACTTGTATGTAAAGAAGCACGAGAAATGCATCATTTTTAAATTTAATTTTCCAAATTAATTTTTCTCATTTATTTACTTATCAAATGGTAATCATTATATGGTTAAACAAGATACAAAATAAAAAGGAAGCCCTTTTCTCCATGATTTAAAGGAAACTGAGAAAGATATATTTTTACTCATAGTTTGCTTATTGAAATAAAATTATGAATGCATGAAAAAAAATAATAATTTAGCCAACTTTAAAAGAGAAATTTTACATTATAAAAGGCTATAATCATACATGTAAGTTGAAGATTTTTTCTCTCTTTAATCTATTCAACTACCTTCGAAATTCGAGAACGATTCACAAATTTTCTTTTCTATTCTTTTTTTTTTTCGTTTTTTTCCCCTCCTTTTGTAAGATTGAGGTATGAATCATGCATTCATTAAAGCAGGTGTAGTGACCCACACAAGATACTGGTCTTAAACAAAGACGCACGGTCAATATTTGACGTGCGCCGGTGCGTCCTGCAGAAAGGAGTTCGTCATTAACTTTATCCCCCCGTGCATCCAAAAGGCAGTTGACTCATCGCCCCATTTTGTAAAATTATCATTTTACCTGTTTATGATATTGATTTCATATTTTTCTCGCATCATGCTCATTTTTTGAAGTGCGCATCGATCTTTTAATTTCTTGAATTAAAATATCCATAAGTATTATCGTCTTCAAAAAACTATAATTTTATAATTCGCAACTCTGTAATGTACACGTGTACCTAGACGAATTTACACCTTTTCGGTATAAATTGTTTAAATGCATGTTTTAGCATCTTTCGTGTAAGGATGCTAAGTTTCTTGGAAGGTGGAATGATTGTTAATATATAACAGATCACCAACGATTTTTTTTTGTATATGAATTAAGAAATGCTGTGATTTAAGTCCTATAAATTCAACATTAATGTTCACGAATTCTTCAACCAAAAAAAAAAAAGAAGAAAAATAAATAATAAAAAAAACAAAAACCAAACCAAACCATCAGATGGCGCGTACCTGAGTCATAGTCATACAGACATATGGTGAACACAGGCAGATGGTTTCATTATTTGTTGAAGAACTCAATAATTCATAACAATATCTTATGTAACAAAAACATAGATCAACATATATGGAATCATTTATATCAGGGTATTGCTGATTTTTCACTAAAAGAAACAAACTTTTTTGGTTTGCGATGTACAGTTTTTAACTATACATGTATACGAGTATGTACATGAATCATAATTTTTTTTATGGATTAGTGTGATTTTGACGAATAAAAATAATGAAAAGTGAATTAAAAGGATGGTTCATTAAGATGCGAGTATAAACAAAAAACAGCGATGGTATCAAAATATTCGGGGAGAAAGAGAGTTAATCCCCCCCCCCCCCCCC
>PRKT01000133.1:57478-70530 GCA_003671525.1 Saccostrea glomerata | reverse complement strand
AACCCCCCCCCCCCCCCGCAAATAAAAAAAATGCTGGGTGACCTTTATAAAATAAATAAAGCCTTAAGAATGAAGATCTTTATGACCTTTATAGTATACATGCACTTAGCTCTCACTTACAAAGGCAGCTAAAAATAGTAGAAAGTTGTCAGCAAGGCTGACTGGTGTTATTTTTGAAAATTGCATATACTCTAGATTCCGTGTGCTAAATACGTCACAAAAACACTACCTGCACTGTATAGTTTAACCATAAAACGTCTGATTCCATTGGACAATTATGATATATAGATGAAACGTTGCTAGACACGTGGCAAAAAACACAGAAAAAAGGGTCATTGTGAGTCACAGAAGACGAGATTCTCGTTAACTTAAAAACACAGACAAAAACTCATCTACTGGTTATTGACCAAGAGAAAAAAAGCGGAACTTCTGACTTATTCAAGACTGTCAATTACTGGCATTATCTATGAAACGAAACCGTATACATTTGGCTGTCTCTGAAAAGAGGTTTTATTTTTCAGACTTATCCGTCAGCATTATTGATTCATCGAATTTAGTTTTTTCAGGACTTATTTATCATCACAAAAGTTAATGAATATTTACATCGTATAATTTTAAACAAACTACTAAAATTATTTCAGTCAAATTCTGGTTGCTTTTTTCCCCAAAATAAATGTATTTAAGAAAAGCAACTTGGAAAATTCATGTTAAATTTGTTAAAGTCATGTTTTATCTATATGTACATTATATATTTCAAAAACGTATTCTCACGAAATTAAAATTGAATAATATTTTCATTATTTTTAAATAATTCAAATGTTTTAAATACATTGTTGGTCATTTTTTCTTTATTGTTTCTAGTGGTTTTGTTTATAAATTTGTTGTCTCGCCATAAATATTGAGGTCCGGATATTTATTTTCAAATTCATAACAACTGAAGTTTTTATTTTTCTCAGACTAAATACATATGTAGGTATGTAGAAAAAAACATCAATCAAAAGAAAATATGTGCATTCTTTTGTTAGATATTTAAATTTATTTCCTATTTGGACAATAGCTTTGTTGATATAAAGACTATAAGATCTTTGGTCAAATATGCACATTGGAAGTGCTAATCAAAGTTCCGTTTTAGCACTTTTTAATGAATTTAATTTCAAGGATAATAAAAGAAGTAAATTTAAATTTTATTTCCGTCTGGCGTGAAATTTATTTTGTCTGCGTGACAATTTTAAGGATCATTAAATTTACATCTCGATTGTAATTATACAAATCTTAAAACGGAATAAAAGTATTACAATGTTCAAGCACATTCCAATGCGTAGAATTTAAAAATAGCTTTAAATTAAATTTCTTTACACATATTTTTTATCAAATTAATTTGTATATCACACTGATTAATTTATTCCGCAATTTGTGTTGGATTGTTTTATCTAATCTGTTAAAATTTTTAAACCTTAACGTTACAGCATCTGTTGAATTTTAAAACTTTAAATACAGCAGCGAGAGAGTCTTCCAATTTTGATCATAGTTATTCATTAATGTCTACTGCTTTTCTAAGAATCTGGAGTAACAGATTTCAAAGGAAGCTATGACTCACTTCAATCGTCAAGAAGAACGGATTAAATGAATTGCATTGTTGGGTTCCTTTATTTCGTAGCATCTGAATCAAAATTTTTTGGCAGACGACATGACTGTGCGCAGACGTTAGGACTCTCTCGTCTGCAACAATGGCACCAAAAAGGCGCAAAAATACGATTGCCATCTTTAACTTCTTGTTATCCTTCTCAGAATGAAAAATAAGAAGACGTTGGAGCAATATTGACCATAATATATCGCCATATTTTATTGTCAGCTGTGCTGAATGCGATAAAAACCATTTGCAGTATGAGTCATATTTATTGAATTTGCCATTGTACGATAATTGAACCTATTAGGGATAAAAATCCTCATTTAAATAAAATCCGATTGAAAAAGGCCTTGTTTACCGTGATTGGGAATCTTCTTATTAATGTCATGAACAACGATTTGTTTGTTATAGTCAAATTGGGTGTGGATTTTGCTAATAAGCTTTGATGTTGATGAAATAAAACGTTAAATAAATCATATCATTGATTGGAAACTTTTGAAGATTTTTCTTGAAAGCGATAAGACACAACTAACATTAATTCCTGAAAACCATTGTGATTTCTAATGAAAATATAGTTTCCAAAAAAAATTGTCAGAAAACAAATAATATCAAAGTAAACTATATCGCATGGTAGATGATTTCCCCCCCCCCCTTTTTTTTTCCTTTCTCTTTTCTTTGACATGAATATATGTTATTATTTTCTTGATGTTCTTTATGTATTTTAAGATTTAATTTATATGATCATGAAATATCAGAAAGGGGGAAATAAAGATTGAAAGATTGCCTACTTCGTTGGCTCCGTAGTACGGAAGAAAACAGATGTGTATATTCTAACCGAAAAGCAAAATGGTTTGCGATGTATTTTGCTTTATCATATTTCAAACAGTTGACTACAATCGTTCCATAACGATAATATGATACAAAAACATTCGTTTGTTTAAGATTATAAATCGATAAAAGAAATCCTTAATTGCATCTTTTATTACTGCAGCACATCATTAGGGATTTTAAATACAATATTTACTTTCCGTGGTACTTGGAAGAATTATTATCGCTACAGTAGTCTATTTTTTCCTTGTGGGTTCGTAGAAGCAAATTACTAGCATTAAAGTTTAATAAATTTGATTCCATGACTCATTATTGGACTTTAGAGAATCATTAACAAATCACTCACGGAATAAAAAGACAGCACTCGATGTACAGAGAGCGCCTCATCTCCTTGTCAATGATTTATTGTGTAACTGAATAACATCCAGGCTGAAGAAACATGGTTTGCAGAGTCACATTTCCATTGATTTATTTGATTTTTTGAAGTTTTAGCTGTCGGATTTACGTAAAACAATATTTGAATGAATGATACCTATGCCAAGGTGTATCATTATTTTTATTTGATTGCAATGCAGGGAAGAACGTCGTTAATATTTTTTCATTCATGGAAACAGAACTATCCTTTAAAAATGTGAAATTTTCTGAAATGTTATGACTTATCAGATACTGTTTTTGTAATGATCATGCTCATTAAGTGTTTTAAAGTAAAGCTTTTGCTGTTGCTAAAGCTATATGTAGTCACATATATATCAGTATGGAACTATAAAACAGTAGAATTACTAGATATTGGGATTTTTTTTGGGGGGGGGGGACATGTAGGGTTGGTGCTGAAAGTGAGGATTTTAGTTCTACGTCATATTTCTACATGTTACTCACCAGAAGACATTTGAGCACTGATGTTTAAGGTTGCTGATCCCGCCGGAAACGTACAGGTTTCCCCCGCTTACGCATGCGGCGTGGTCTGCGCGAGGCCGTGGAATGGGTTCCACCTCAATCCATTTATCCTTAATCGGGTCATACTTCTCACAACTATCGGAAACCTTCCCACCATGCACCTCTCCTCCTAAAAATTTATGAAAAAAACTTAAGAATTTTGAAAGTCTGAAAACCGGAATCGGACCATGGTGGTGTGGATTTGACCTAGGCCCGGGGACCATAACATGCTTAGAACCAACACCCTATAGCACTGGCGTCAGAATTTACTTATTTTTCTTTCAATAAAAAGGTAGTAGTTTATTTTTTATTAAAAGAAAAATAAGTAACTTCAGGTGCCTGTGCACCATAGGAATGTTTGAAGACTATATAAATCTGCTGCTTTTCACAAAAGAATTAAAGTTTTTTTTTCCTTAGAAAAATATCAACTCCTTATAGTGGTCACACCCTAATGCTTGAATCAGGAACTGAACAGACATGTATCAAAATTTCAGAGAAGTATTTTGAAGTCAGTTGCTATAATTAATATGGAAAGATTTTATAAGATGCATGTATCAAACTGGTGTGATTTCTAGAGTGAAAATCAAAAACGAATATCCTTTATTGATGACAGACGGGCGCGAAAGTCAAACAGAAAACGGACAAACATTTAATTCAGAAAAGGCTTATGATGTTGGCAGGGGGTGATAGGGGTGAGTTAAAAAGCTGGGACTCGCCAACCCTGAAATAATTGTGAGATTAGTAACGAGTTTAGTTACACACATGTATGATATGATTAACCATATCAGACCACATTCTTGTTGCTATTCATACGCACGATCTTGCTTAACACTGTTTGGCCAAATCTGTGGATTATCGTTCTGTCAATACTGACCCTTTGTAATTGGGAAAATTATCGAGGATGCCAGTAGGAGGAGAAAATTGCATTCATAAGCGCATAGTTATCTTTATTCATGCTGCGGACATGTACTTATATGTAGGTCAAATTATGAATAAATTATCAGATGAATTTGTCATTTTGTATTGAAGAAAGTTGTTAATAAAAGGTGTATTCGTCAGAGTAGTGACCTAGCTACACCTACAACAATGAAATAACCAATGTATGTTTCCGTTGAAGGCAGGGATACTTGAAATCTTTTTAATGTGCTTGACCAGTATCGGATGTTAGGACTTGTCAATTGTGACGTGTTATTTACAAAATCGGGATAATTCACAAAAATTGACCATCTTAAATAATATCAATATTGTTTAAAGCAGAGTTTTTTTTAAAATGACTATCTTGATTCTGTATGATAAAGATAAACTGAATTCAATGAATTATTTACAAAAATAAAGAAGGAATTTCACACATACATGTAATATCCAACAAAACTAACAAAAAAGTATATTTTTTGTTTTAAAACATAATTCAAATATTTTTATTTATCAAATAAACGGCAATATGCTAAGATCAAGAAATATTTCCCACTGGTGTCCACACACCCACAGCAAGCAATCCCCCCCAAAATACAAATCATTTTTTCGGTTAGCAACCCCAAAAGGAGAAGGAAGAAAATTCCCCAAAAGGAGAAGGAGGAGAATTTTTAAATTCTCCAAGCTCGAAGTTCCTACTTCCGGGGAGTTGGGGGGGAAATCAATTAATTTGTATGCGTTACGGTTTCATTACCATTTTACCACAAATCCGTGTTTTTAGTGGGGGTAAAAGTCCTTTCGTGTTTATTTCACTGTAAAAACATAACTCTGAAAAGTCCGAGGGACAAAGGAGAAGGAAGAAAATTTTTTAATTCTCCAAGCTCGAAGTTCCTACTTCCGGGGAGTTGGGGGGGGAAATCAATTAATTTGTATGCGTTACGGTTTCATTACCATTTTACAACAAATCCGTGTTTTAGTGGGGGTAAAAGTCCTTTCGTGTTTATTTCACTGTAAAAACTTATAACTCTGAAAAGTCCGAGGGAGGGGAAGATAGGTATGTGCGAAAAATGAAGTAAGTAACAATTAAAGACCAATTGAACATTAGAAATCGTGTTCGAGTAATGACTAATTCTATAGAGATTTCCGTGAATTATTACATGTATTTACATGGGTGTAAATGGAGTTGTTTACAAGTTGCTTATAAACACATGAGTAAACATCAAAAATAGAAAATGGTGCAAATGAATGAATCAAAGTAAAGGCGTAGAATTTAAGAAATAAATAATGGATTCCGGATATTTTCAGGAAGGCGGTCACCTACTTATTGTTCACGTTTATTTTTGTATATATGTACTACTAAAAATTGATTATGTAATGAATAAATGTAAATGTGAATATAATCCAAATATTCAGTTACAAAACGAGTATCTACTAAAATACACATTCGTCTCACAGGCGATTGACGTTACTTATTTTTCTTTCAATAAAAGAATACTAAGGAGGGGTATATTTTTTATTAAAAGAAAAATAGAGTCTAAGTAACGTCTGGTGTCTGTGATTCGTACCCATGCCTGGCCTTCGAATTGATCCCCCCCATTCCTAGAGGCGGATCCAGAAATCTTAAAGGGGGTTGCGGTCGGTGTAGGGCACCACATCGACACCAAAAAAAATGATTTAGTAAATCTTTTGCATAAATGGACATAAAGGGAGGGGGAGGACTCCCTGGACTACCTCTAAATCCGCCAGTACCCCACCCCTTATCAAAATAATAAAATTTTGATTGTGATTGGAATATGTTGAAAAGTGTGTGTTTTATAATGATTTAATTTAAAATTCGCAAATCTCGAGAATAGTTTCATACATAGCGCAAACAAAAAAAAAATTATCTAGTTCGAATAGAGTACTTTTAATTTACAGAATTTCGTACACACAAACATCCTGATAACCATGATGCATCGGTCTTTTGATTATAATTTAAATAATAATTCATTTATAGAAACAAACAGGATTAAGTTACAGACATATTCTAAAAATAACCTATCCATTGGTCCTTGGGCGAAAATTGATATAAGTCTGAGTAGGGACGAATATATAGGTTCCTGATCTGAGCAATAGATTTCAGGGTTGTTCAAAAATTTGTGTTTATCTCGATCAGTGGGCTAATGTATTCCATATTTTGCCCAGATTTATTCAAGTACATGATATGAGTAAGAACCATGCTTGTATATCAAATCTATGTTCTTTTACTAATCTTAAAGTGTGTACATGATGCATTAAACTTCATTTTGAGAAGTATACAAAAACTTTCAAAAGAGAAAGCTAACCTCAATTCATAACGAGAAACGGTATGTGAATTTAAAGTTCATATCAACTTTTTTTCCTTTTCAAGTCTACATAATTAGCTGAAATAAATTTTTACTTTGAAAGGGTGGGATACAATGCGATATTGAAATTTGACTTCGTTTATATAATTATGCAACGCAAACTCAAAGGCAGTCAAAAGTCTCTGTTATAAATTTATCAAATCTTGGACAAGTTTTTTTTTACCTTTATAATTTCAGATTTACTGTTGTGGTTATATACATGCATTAAGATTTTTCTTTAATTCTTGTCATTTAGATTGACCGGTTCCTTAATCTATATAGGCATTGGTCTACTTCATATAAATGCGGTGAAATCACAATTTCTAATACGTCATTCTCAGATAATAGTCAGTAATCAATCGACTCATTTGTTGACAGACATAAAACAAAGTTGTCAATCAATTTTTAGGCGAATTTTGTATTTAATTAATCTATGAACAATGTACCTGTGACGTATATACAACCATTAAGAACATTGGCTGTGTGACGACATCTAGCGGTATTCATCCTAGCTCTTCCGGTCCATTTAGCACTTCCGGGATCGTAACGCCAGGTGTCGCTGCGATGCTGTCCAGTTTCCCAATCTTTTCCACCAATGATGTAAAGATATCCATCTAATTCAATCGCTTTAAAATGCACCAAATTTGCCAGTTTACTAAATCGCATGACGTTACATTTTGGAAATAGTCTGTTGTTCATCCAAGGGTCAATCATAAAATAAAACACCTTGGAACTTCCGATACTTTTGTTGAACAAGAAGACGAAATCGAAAGCTTTCATGTCTATATGAGAATCATCAGTACTCTTTTGAAATTTATCCTTCAAACTTACTCCAGCCATGTTTTAAGCACCAAATTCACATCAACTAAGTTGGAAGAATCGTATATTTTAACACATCTTGCAAGAAGAAAATGCCTTTTTTATAGACTGAGTTATTCAGAGTCAATAAAAGCAGTTCATTAATAAACAAATCTCAACTCCTATAGCATTTTGCAGAATTATATTCATACATCATAACCTCATACTCAAAACAGTTTTATTCAAGAACTTTAAAGAGTGTTAATCTGTGTTTTGAATTAATCTGTCCAATATGCCTTTCATGAAATATAAACGTAGATAAGCCTTCAATAATCACAGTGCATAACGTGTATTTAATTGATACAAGGCTAATAAGGTGCAGTAGATTGTCATTAAATCTAATATCCTTAATTCAATTGAATAATAATAAGAGAAACATTATATTAAATACGACTTTCGTATATTTCACCTATACTTAACCCCAATTTAGACCCTGTAACCAAGATCACAATGTTATAAAATAAAAGGTCATAAGTCATGTGTGTAAGTATTTTGCATTGATTGACTTGAAAACAATTTCATATTCATATATTCTTATATTTTTAGGGGCGTGGATCCAAGAAATTTATTATCGAGAAGTGAGACAACTTTTGAAAGAATTTTGACAATGAAACAAAATTCTAAACTCATTTATGAATCTATACATTTTGCAAGCGTGTAAATAAAATGAACTCAAACTATTCAAAAATATAGTTTTGACTTTAGAAGGATCGAGGGCATGGTGAGAGAAGTGCGTATAATAAAATTTACATCGATTAAGAGATCCTTCATTTGAGCAACCTTAAAATATTATATACATGTGTATACCAAGTTTGTTTGAAATTGGTCCAGTGGTTTTGTATAAAGGGTAAAAAAAATATTCATTGACAGAGTCAGACGATAGAGAAACAGACAGACCACGGACAATAGGTGATCAGAAAATTTTGCTCAAACATTATACTTAGGTGGCTAAAAGAGTGCGAACATGCAGACGGACGTATGAGATTTTGATTTGAGAAACCCAACTGGAAATAGTTTTGGCTCAGATGAACTACACGTATTACCTATATATTCATAATAAAAAGTTGTCACACAAAAGTTTGAGAAAATAAGATATTTTACTCATATGAAAAGTGTACTTTTACTTAATTTATTCGAAATCAAAGTTTTTTTTTCAAATTGACCAATTGTGCTCGGATGCGGTTGATTACAAATTCAAATGAAAACCGTGTCTGTGTGAACATTTATGCAGTGTTTATAAACAATTTATGATTCTCTTTTTCTCTCTCCGCTAAACGACTTCCTCTTTCTGAGCTCGTAATGGTTGTACTTTCGAATGTAGTCACTCACACAGTCCTCCTACGTTAGTATCGATAGAAATTGATAATGATGAAACCATTTTCTAAGAAAGAAAACGAAGAGTAATTCTCATTGTCAGGAAATTGAAATAATTGCTTAATTCTATATTTAAGAATTATTGTTAATTTTTAGCCATAAGCACTTCCCATTTTTGTACAGCGTACCAAATACATTACGGCACAATCCTAAACTTCCGGTATATGAATGAAATCTACAAGCTTCAAGGCGACAAGGAAGGAAGCATTCACTTCCTGTTGTAAACATGCGAATGTAATTTGTCTTAATCAGTTGTGCACATATTGACTCAATTAATGTTTCCATGAATGACCTTGGATGCATTCGGTGGTGGAGCAGGCAAGAAAAGGGCGGATCTAGGGGGATAGAAGTGCGAGGGGGATAGAAGTGCGGGGTGGGTGGGTGGGTGGGTTAGATTTTTAATTAATAAAGGAAGGTATTTAAATTTAAACACAATATTTACAACACGGTTATAATGTACGTACATCATATGAATTGTGTTTGAAAACAAGTTTAAAAAATATTTTTCGATATACTAGTACTCTAATTATTAAGGTAGCTGCAGAACTGTAGCTCTCTGCTTGAGAAAAATTCGGACAGATAAAGCAAAGAGCTACAGATCCAGCAAGCGTTGTTAAAACCTTCGATTTACGCCGACGATTTTTTTGTCGCTACTGTAGGTATTTATTTTGTGTAGTTTATGCTTTCTATGGCTTTTAGAATGGTATCCAATAATAATTCATATATTTAATTCTTATATTTGAAATTTTGTTTACCTTTTAACGGTACGAAACAGTCCTGTTTATAGTTTTGGAATGTCGGTTTAAAAGAGTTCAGTTTCGACGTTCGTAACCACAAACAGCCATTTGCTATAGCGTTTAGAGGTAAGTAAATGATCAAGAATTGAAGATGAATGTAAGATTAATTATTGAATACCATTTAAAGTTATTTTCAAAGCTGAGGGAAAGTATAAAATACACGAAAAATACCCATAGTGAGCGACAAAAAATCGTCGGCGTAAATCGTCGGTTTTAACAACGCTTGGATCTGTAGCTCTCTGCTTTATCTGTTTTAATTTTCTCAAGCAGAGAGCTACAGTTCTGCAGCGAATATTAAGGTACAATAAATGTACATGATACATGTATATCAATGAAGTGAAGTTATTTTAATTAGTAAAATGTAAAAGTAAATAGTATCGTTGTAAATACATAACATAGGGTCCGCTACTGAATTTGGGTTTGCTCTCTGGGTCCGCTTCGGGTTCGCTCTGGGTCTGCTCCGGTTTCGCTGTGTTCGGTCGGTACTGTAATTTACAACTCAGAAAATGAAAACAACTTAATTCACGCGGTAAAAAAAAACTTTTTTATGATATATAAGTGGAATAGTGAACTTAACCTATATGTTACAAATTTTCAAATGATTATCAAAATCAAATTGATCTTTAAGTATATCTTCAAAAAATGATAATACATGTACGTGTATTCATTAAGCTACAATTAATCACTGATTTAGAAACTAAGGAAAATTCGGATATTTCACACAGAAAAATTCAAAATGCACAATTTCAACATCATGACATAAGGACTAATTTATCATCTCGTTTATCAAAACAGACTGAAAGCTTGACACAATCGAAACAACGTCGTCAAGTATTGGGGGAGATGTCATATCTAAGCGTCCACTTCAGGGGCGCAAGGATGCTAGAATTAGATAGTTCAAACTAAAGAGCAACGTCCTAGCATCTCTTGTGTAACCATGACTCATATCACCAAGTCTCTCGTTAAATCACGGATGTTATAGCAACGAAACATAAAACTCCTCTAGCAGCACTGAGACCGTATAAAATGACCATGTGTTAGGATTTTTATGATTCATAGATTATAATAAAGAGGCCCAGACCACAATGACCGCGAATTAATAATGACCTTTGATGCGGTCAGTTTCCCTCGATGATATGTTCATCGACTAGTCAAGCATGTGATTTGAGTCAATTATCTTATTATGGGTAATGTGGGGCTAGGAAGTCATTGACCTTTATGATTATCTTTAGTTACATACGAGATCTTTTACTGCTAATGGTACTCGAACTTCAGAAATCGACCCCCCCCCCATTTCCCCTGACATTATTGTGTGGATCAAGGTTAAATATTTTCTTGAATAAATTTTGTCAACTTTGTTGCATTTGAAGTATCATTCTTTTGTATTTAATTATATTTTTAAAATCGTAATCTGCTACTTTTAATTAATTAACTAGTAATAAAAAATTCAAACTTATGCATGGAGCCTTAATTATTTTTTCAGCTCAGAAATGCAGGGTGTTTGAAATTTAAAAGTAGACAACTCCGAGTAGCTTGATTAAAACACCTTGTACGTCAAATACACGTGTATGCTTCAAGTTGCAATCCTTTGTATAAAGTAAGTCATAAAATATTACAGGAATTTTTACATCTTCATCCTTAACATTCTCTGAATAAATTACGTCAAATTTTCTATATGTAACCATATTTTAAAATCTTTGATATTACATGCACTTTTGAATAATCGCATTTTTTTCCACGATGTTGATCACCGATTGTTTATCTTTACGTAGAACCCCCCGGGGCTTTATGTTTAATAAGAATAAAAACCTTCTTTACAATGGATGATTCACAATAGGGACGAGATCAAAGTATGTCAAATATGTCAAAACAAGATACACTGATCCAGATATTGCTGCAAGTGACATATTTAATATAAAATTAATTGATTTACGATACATCTGTATATCATTTATTCGTCATTTATATAATTGTCATCTCTCTCTCTCTCTCCCTCTCTCTCTACTATGTAGAAATCACGATTTCACGATTTCATGAGTAAGGGATATTAATGTTTCAATTATTATTTTCAAAAAGTCAACAATCTTTTAATTTTTTAAGCCCCGTGTATCTCAATGGCTGTGATTCACCATAGGGTAATGTCATTTACATATATGAGGGCATTAGTAATATTCCAAGTTTTTTTTAGGGTGGCGACTTTATAAACAAACTAATGCCCCAAATGTCTGGAAAATAAATAAATAAATATAAAGCACTTGGTTGGGAATTCGTCATCAGATGTATATTTCACTTTTGTTTCACTATTCATTTATTTTATTTTGTCATTCATTTTATGAAGTGCACTCAAAATATTTTTGCAGGTTATAAAATTATTCATTTGTGCGTGTACATTAATCACTTTAATTTCTAAAACATGAACGAAGAGAGCCTAAGTTTAAATGCAGACTAATTACTATAGTATAATTCAGCATTGTGTGTAAACAAATTGAAAAGGTTTTATTTGTAGAACGCGCACTGTCCAAAGAATCTCCTGTATGTTTTAATTTCATGCATGTGAAAAATGTTTTGATATATGTAAACTGAGGATCAACAGAGAGGGAATGAGAGAGAGAGAGAGAGAGAGAGAGAGAGAGAGAGAGAGAGAGAGAGTTTTATTGAATGAAATACCACTTTGTAATCTTCTCTTTTTATCGATAAAATCTCGACGTACGTTTCAATTTTTACGAAAGTCATATCTAAAAATTCCGTTCCTATGAAATCGACATTTTTTACTCTGAATCAAGCCGCCCTTGCTGAATGATCATTCATCTAAACTACCTGTTTCCCCCACTTCAAACACATGTCGCTATCTAATCTCCCCCCTTTTTTATAAAACCGCTTTCTACATACAATTTTCCTCGCACTTGGCGATAAGATTACTATTTTTTCTCGTCGAAACGCTCTTGCCGACGTAAGCAAGCGGCACGATGCCCCAGCATGACGAGATAAATTGTACATCAAATATTGCATGTGCATTGCTGATCATATTCTTATCGGTTCTTCGTCTGAAGTATATATAGATATTTTGAAGAATTGCTATGAAATGAATTTCTTAGCATCGTTTCATTCCCTTCTCATATGCTTCTGCAGACGCACAAAAATGAACAATTTGCACATTTTTCACAGATTTTATTAGAAAAAAAACTACTTTGTATTCAAAAGTGTTACATGTATGTTTGTGTTATAATCTGGTGTAAAAGGCGGTAACAATATTGCATGTAAAATAAAACAACACCATATGTCCGAGATTTCTATAAGTGCACATTTTTCGGGCAAAAAAAAAAACCCAAACCAAACGATAATTAGGGGGGGGGGGGGGGG
>PRKT01000133.1:34882-49217 GCA_003671525.1 Saccostrea glomerata | reverse complement strand
TTAAGAAATACTATATTAAGGAAAAGGATGGGGACTGTATTATATAAAGAAAAGACATATTATTGGGAAAAGTTCTGGGGGTTCTGTTCATATGGTAGTTTCTGAAATCATATTTCACAGATTTTACGTTACCCGCTCAGGTCTTTTAACAATTTATTTTGGTACATATCTCTACAACAAGAGGCCCATGGGCCTTATAGGTCACTTGAGCATCATGCAACAACTTTCAAATGATTGACTTTGGTTCATGTTTTAAGCTATGGCATTCGCTTGAAAGAGGCACCATTGCTAATCATAACTCTACATATAGCAATTGTTTACATGTAGTTTGTTTACTTAATACCCATAATCAGGGTAGGGGAACAAAAATGCATGTCAACTAATCAGTAATATTCAGCAACAATCAGGAGTGCCCCTATCACACATGAACCCCTGACCCTAGGTCTACACATTGCACAATTTTTGAGAAGGCACACTTGCTTATCAAAAATGTTTGATTAATACCAAGGAGCAGATTTCAAACAATTCATTTTCAGTATAAAAGTAGAGCCCCCCCCCCTCTTTGGTATCCCTGACCCAGGGGCCTTGAAATTCACAATTCTGGAAGAAGAGCCCTTGCACATCATAACTACTAGTATATATATATAGTTCATCTGCTTATTACCCAGGAGTAGAGATAAAGATTTTCATAGATGTAATGCATTGCTCAGGTTTTCTTATTTAAAATTTATACCTTTAGTAAGCAATCGAAGATGTTAAAAAAGTAAAGGAGGCCTTTAAAGTACATGTAAGTCTTTCCATGTTGCTTTTCAAGGTACATCTTATTTACAGTCTTTGTTTACCCTAAATTACAGTTCTTGTTGATATCGCATATCTTGGATTTCCACGGGTTCAGAACTTATAAATGGCAGTAATCTATTTTTAGTTAAATATTTCTTTTTTTAAACTTGGATATATCATCAGTTTTATTGTTTCTTTTGCGATTAAAGGACGAAAAGATTATCAAGATTAAGCCACAAATATACACACAAGTGGATTACAATCGAATTAATTCCACTTTGATGGGAATATAAAGAAATGTTTCTATAAATAAATGTTCAAAACTTTAAGCACAAAAAAATGTAACCTGATACAAATATTCTACTAAAGTAGCTCAATAACAAATTATTTTCTATGAAAACATGAATTATACAACATGCAAGTCGAAACTTATAGATTAAGGCGGGCATTGGAATGTATTGCTCACCTTAGAAGTTACATTATTTTGAATCTTATGTCACAATCATTAGATACACAATGTTTAAAAAGTACAAAAATACTTGCAATGTGGATAAAACAAGTTCTTGTGTTTTTCTTTGCAAAGTCTTTCAGTGTCTTCTTTTTTTTTTTATTTGAAATTTTTATTTAACATTTAATGTGTTTAGCTGTTTATTTTTTTCTTTATTATTTTTTTGTTCTACATATATTTGTAAAATTTCTTTATGAAATAAAAAAAACAAATTAATGAATCTTTGTTGTCTTATTTATTAATTATCTTTAATGCACAATGTCACGTACTTACAAGCTATCGCTATTTTCTAACATTTATATAGCAAACAAATCATAATGGTATACGTTCAACACTTCTGAAGGCGCTTAGTACATGTAGGTCCATCTTTCATTGGTTGCTTCGAAGTTTGCTTTCTTCAGGAAATAAATGATAAATTAATCAATATCAGCCTCAATGATCTAGAAAAAGGCAAAGATGTTTATACAAAAATACTTAAAGTTCACTAGTTTTGATTAATAATTAGTTCTCGTTAACTTTTTTCAGTTTTTTTTGTATCAAGCAATATGTTTTTGTTAACTTTAAGTTTAAAAGACTTAGAAAACAATTACAAAACAGATTTTCAACAAACTGAGAAAAAAAAGTTGGAAAGCTATCGAAAATGATGAAGACAAAAAGTGAAATGTTTAAAAATAAAGTATTGTCCTCATATCATTTTTTTCAGATTTTATTGTTTTATTTCAAAAACTTATATACATGTATGAAATGATTCTGAATACCAAACATGAATATCTCCATTTTGAGCAATCAGAGCGATAGAGAGAGAGAGAGAGAGAGAGAGAGAGTTTTGTGTGTTTTATCATTAAGTTTCTTGGGTTTTATTCATTTTAATTATTGTTTATCTAAATCCTTTTAGGGGGAGGGGTCTTTTTGATTATTTTATAATTACCTTATGTTTTCATTTATGAAAAATAGAAATAATAATTCATACTAGAAAGGGTACTTTTATGAATAAGTGAAATTAAGATGCGTTCTGCTTAGAAGACATTAAGAAGGTTTGTTGCAAGTTGCTATCTTTGATATATATGTGCGTTCTGGAAGAAAAAAATTCATTAATTACGCAGAATTATTATCCTCAAAGACATAGAAACAATATATTGATTTTAATAAATAAGAAATTAAGATTTGTATTTAGAAAATTTCATTGGTTTCTAGTAGTTCTTGTTTTAAGCAATGTTTTCTGTATATTTTTTCAGAATAAAAGACCTAGAAAAACAGAGAGAATGAAGCAAAAATATGTTTTTCAATGGATTCAGAACAAAACATAGTGAAAAGTACATTAAGCACAGCCAGGTCGTGAATTCAAAAAAGATTTATATTGTTTTCACATTCAAAGATTTTCTTGGGATCAACGGTAACTATAATATATTATATACTATAGTAGTATTTATGTTCTGTATATGGTTTTAAATTACTTGAAGAAACTCTTTATATTCTGAAAGGTTCCAAAATTTTATAATTCTGTATGAATTTTGCAAAAAAGTCCATTTTTAAGGTTTTTAATATTGGAATTAATATATAAAAATCTTATTTCTTGTTCGAAATCTTGAAATACTGGATACACGTAATAGTCAATGTAAGCATATAAATAAGCATATTAGGCACTGCAGAGACATGCATGTTTTGATACACGTGCAGAAAAAAGTGATAGATCGTACATGCACTTTTATGAACAAGGTCAAAGAAAAAAAAAAGATGATTCACTCAATTTATACAATAGGAGGGTCGCGAAGAGTATTATAAGAAAATCCAAAGAGATGTGGTGAATAATGCTTGTATACTTCTTGGTCAGCTGTATAGATTTGTATCTATATAACAGGTTTATGACAAATGCAAAACTACAAAAGGTGTTTGGGTGTTTATTTACATTTCCACTCAACCGCGAATTTTGGCCTATGACTGGTCAGGGGGACTATACTAATTAGAATACACCTCGTAGAAGACCGATGACAAAACATGCGCTGTCCATGATTAACGCGTTCATCATTTATTAATGAGCGGTGACAATTGAATTCATCGATGACGAACATTTTTTGTCTGTCAACTAGCTATAGGTTGTCTTTTTTTATCCTTCTCTTGCCATTTTTCGTACTTTGGTGTAAAAAGGCTTATGATTAACATGTACTTTTCTATATATCACATTTGACATTTTTGGAATTGTACAGATGTGGAAAATAATCTAAAGCTAATTTCTTTATCACTTTTGTGAAATTGTAGATAATAGTATTTGAAAAATGTGTAGAAAGAGGGAAAGGGGGGGGGGCGTAGTGGCGATTTCAAGTTAAAAATTGTTGTGGTTCCTGTGCATATTACATGTCTAATGCGGACGATGTCATTTCCTGAGGTGTATAAATCGGTGGAAGAAACGATAACGATTTTATTACGTAAAGATAAACACTGGCAGCTTATGATATAAGCATTAATTTATCTTTCTCTCAAGCATATGGTCTTCAGCTGACCTTCTGTATGTAAAGCGATGACTCATGACGTTAAATAAGCAATGTAATCAAAAAGGCGACAAAACCTACTAAAATTGATCAAGCATGCAAATGCAGAACCTCAGAAGAATTGATGTAGTTAATGGTTTAACCAACTGTAAAATTTTCCAGTGTTTGAAGGTCGAACGGGGAAGATGCGCCGAGAGCTGTTATCTTTTCTCAAACACCTTTTTCCCCGCAACCGCAAAAATGTTAGGCGCATAAAAAATTCTAATCAACATGATACCGAAACTCCCCATTCATGTCAAAAATAAGACACTCATTAGTTTTACAGGATAAACAGGTTTTTGATGAAAATAATGAATTATCATCAAATGATATGCCCGTATATGAAAGTTATGAATATTCGCTAAGGGAAAAAAATAGTAAAGGCCTATTTTTTTAATGCAGGAGGAATAGAAGAGTTTAGGAACAAGCACTCGGACCTTTGTGATAGCAGTGTTAAATCTCAGGAAGCCCGCCCCCTATACAGTCCCACCACACCCATCATTGAGCCCCAAATCGAGACGGCCACCGCCACCCAGATCCTTCCTTTTCTCTACCTCGGTAAGTTACATTTCCGGCAGTTTACACCCCATTGGATAAAAATTCATCCACATTGTTCAGCATCTTGCGCTTCAGTGCACTGTAAATGTCAGATATGATAAAAAATTAAAAGTATAGTAAAACAATCATTCTTATACTTCCACGAAGAATAAAATTATTGATTTTTGTACACTGAAAAAACAAGAACGCCAAAATTTATTTTTTTTTTCCTCTTCTTCCTGTTTTTGTAGGTAATAAATAAAAGTCAAATTGATCCAGGTAATTTCTTACTTTCTTTTCTTTTAAATTCAGGCAATGAAAGAGATGCAGCTAATTTACAGCGACTGCAGGATTTGAATATCACCTATGTTCTCAATACGACATCTCACATACCCAAATACTTTGAAAATCAGGGAATCCATTATAAAAGAATTCCCGCCTCAGACAGCGGGTGCCAAAATCTAAAGCAGTTTTTTGAGGAGGCCGTTGCATTTATTGGTACGTATTTGCATTTTTACATATTTATGTTCAGAAATCTTAACTGTGTAGCTTTGGGATTTTTTCAATATCGTATTTTAAAGAAATAAATCGTAGAGGTGTGACATTGAATTTTTTAAATGGATCGAACTGTAAATTATGTTTGAATATGACTCATAGGTGTCGCTCGATCACATGTCCTTTATTTTGCCAGGAAATTTTGCCAAAGAGTTTCTTTGTTTTTTTTTTATTTGTCCTGAATTCAAAATTAAGAAGGAGGGAAAAAATGTTGAACTGATTTAAAAAATAACTCAGAAGCACTAATTTGAACTGATTCAAATGTACTTAAATTTCCAAAAAAATTAACATACAAAGGAAGAAAAACAAAATCAGACGTCACATGCTAATGAAGAAAGACTATGTCAGATTATCACCTGGGCATAGTGTTATTAACGATAGTTCGATACCGTCGGTCTATCGCGCACCTTGATTTGAGATGAGTCACTTTGCAATATGTGCCAGGTTGTCATCCTAATTGGGCTTTATTGAGGCAACAATAAATCGACACACTACAGGAGAGAAGGGAAGCGTTCTCCCCTTTTTGCCCGGCAGATGGTTTTCAGGTTTTGGGCGGTCGCTATAAAAGTAGTCCCCGACATCGGGGATCGTGAGTCACCCCCCAACCTCCTAATGTGCTCTCATTTCGTTTCGGAGCCGCTTGTAATAAAGAAAATGTTAATGAATGGTTGAATGGCAAAACACATTAAAAGTGTAGAGAGAGAAAAAAAGGAAGTTCATGAACTTTACAAATGGTGAAATGTCTTTTTGCGCGAATTATCTTTGACCTTCGGCAACTTTTTTGTATTAAGCGATCTTAAGAAGTCAACCCTGTGAAACCTGTTGCTTTATAGTTATATGGAATCGATAGCAGCTGTAATACCCCGCAGAGCAAAAATATGAGTCATATTCAATATCATATTATGGATAATACTTAATGCAAACACAGTCAATAGCATTTTTTTTTTTACAAACTATCAAAAAAAAAAAAACAATCAATGCAATAACACTGCACTAATGGCTACATTCTGTAGATGGCGTTTAATTGACACTTTTTTTTCTTTCTTCACTTGTTTTTACATGAGATGGCATTCAATTTACATTTTCTTCTTTATTGTTTGTTTAGATGAGGCAAGACAAAATGGTGCTAATATTCTTGTCCATTGCCACGCAGGCGTGTCACGGTCGGCCACCATCACCATCGCCTACCTTCTGAAACATTCAAAACTTTCAATGATGCATGGCATTCAATTTACATTTTCTTCTTTATTGTTTGTTTAGATGAGGCAAGACAAAATGGTGCTAATATTCTTGTCCATTGCCACGCAGGCGTGTCACGGTCGGCCACCATCACCATCGCCTACCTTCTGAAACATTCAAAACTTTCAATGATGGACATTTATCGTTACGTGAAGGGCAAAAGGTGCATCATTTCACCCAACTTCAATTTTATGGGTCAATTGATGGAATACGAACAAGCTCTTAACAACGGCCTGTGCGAACGCTCTGTGATACCAAATATCGTTCCGGACGAAAATCACGTGTGACGTATACATCCGGAAATCCTCGTGGTTTTTCCTATAAAACAAAGACAATCGAAAAAGGAAGATCAGTCAGTATAAGGAAATTGATATGTTGACCAAGTACTTTCAATTGTGCAATAAGTAAAAGGGCCAAACACATGAACAATACTCGAAAATAAAAATCATTCCATCATATAAGTGCGAATCAATGCTTATGAATCATCAAAAAAGGACGAAGAAATCCAAAAGTTTGAGAATGGACTCAAAAATTGTGTGAGAAGAAAAAAGATTAAGAGAAAATGAAATGTTTGTCCAGTGTTTCTCGCGTTGTCTCTAGTCATTTATTGTATTTCACTTTAAACTGTTATTTTGTATGTATTTAGTCACTAAGGTTTTGTCTTTGACTTGATCTATAGCTCTTAGAGCGCTGTTTATGATTCATTCACAGCGAATCTCTAGAATGCAAAGCAAGGGGTTAATCTCTTACCATTTACCTGAGCTACTCGGTTCAAGCCATCTGTTATTTAAATATACAATTAATGAATGCTAAAAAAGAACAAAAAGCTCATTAGCAGGGAAAAGCTACCGCAAAAATTATTTTTTGCTTCAGGGATTTTAATCTCTCCAAAATTTATGCGATTTGACAAACAGTAGAATGAGAGAGAAAGGAACGACAATTTTTTCTATCTAGAAAATGCAAAACTGGTTTATTATTTTTTAACTGATCAATGAAATAAAAATCATTTCTAATGCTAAAAAACTAGTGGAGATTTAAGACTATGTTTAACACGGCTACCTCAGTGTGTACCGATTAAAACTATTATATAGTGTGGTATGCATCTCCATATACCCTCACCATATATGCCTTGAATTATCATCCTATGCACCCACAAATCGACAAACAACTTACAAATTCTATGTTGTAGCCATTTATTTGTAAATATTTTTAAATTATTTAATCATTCCGGACGAACAGACATATATACAGATCAAGAGTTCTTGTCACTTATGACCCCCAAAGTATAAATATATACACGTACCAATCTGTTCATTTTTTTTGTAATTAAGATGTTAATTCTTCATCACGAAAACAATGACGTGAAAGATTTACATTCCATTCCGAAATGCCTCTGTCTAGCTGTTGTGAAAAAAAACACGGTTGTTAAAATTTTTGTTTCATTTAAAAGTGCCTTTACATGACAAATTTTATTTATCAAACATCATGTATAATGATTTTCAGTCGCTGAAAATATGTTGAAAATAATTTTATTTTGATGTCTTATGTTTATAATTGAGGGAAATGTTTGACTGTATATGTGTTGTGGAATAGTGACATGGGCCAAGACTCCATTCGAGTCACGTGACCCAAGGTCATAGGCCAAACTGATATGTGGAAAAAACGAATAAAAAATAAAAACAAACGAAAAATGTCTTGATTATTTTTAAGAATACGTGTAATTTTTTAAAACAGGAAATGACGTTGCTATCAACGTATTCTGTTTCTCGCTAATGCTGAGTAAATGCTCACCAGCTTCTTCCGGGCATCTGACGTAGAATCTCTCGTATTAGTTTTAAATGATTTATAACTTTTCTTCGAAAAAGAATCTATGATAGAATCGGCAGCTGAACACGTTTGCAAATTGATTACGTCATATGGGATGATCAACCAACGGTTATCACGTGATGTAAAACAGACATGAATGAAGTCCTTCAGAACACAGGATCCCAGGGGCGAACACCTCAAAACAACATTAATATTTCATGAAGATTTCGAGAGTCATTACCCTATCACTTTACAATGTAAATGATTGTTCAAATGATGAAAACAATGTTATGGTAACTTTATACACGTGTAAAATATTGATACACGTAGTGTCCATGAATTCTACAGTACATAAAAATTTGGACAGACATGGTAGTTAAAATTGCAAGAGTCACCGGAAAACGAATTCCCATAGGCTCTCTAGTTTGTCATGGCTTTACCCACATTTTTAAGTCTTGATCTTTTTACCACAATGACTCGATTCCGTCTTGCGGTTAATAGAGGGGGGTACAATTTCTTATGCTTGAATGTCAGGGTCTATTATGACATCATAACCACTAAATCGATTAGCGGTCGACCTTTAAAATCCGGATTGTTTCAAAACTATTATTTTGAAATAGGATCAAAATACCAGTGCAGCGTTTGCAGATTATATCGTTTTCCTTTAACAAAGGCGGATTTAAGAATTTCAACCTCCGGGACAGATTTAATGTTAAGCATGTACATATATTATGTATATTAGCAAATTTCTAAGTTTGTAACATCCTTCGCATTTCTGGATGAGAAAGGTGAAGAGGTTACAAATAATGAAACTGTTCCAAATCTTTCTTCTTCAGAAACAGTGCTGTAAAATCCAGGCAGCGACGAAATGATGTTTTGTTTATAACCAACAGAAAATAATTTCATTACAACTTGATAATGGTATTAGCAAAGGCTGATTCATCCGCATACGGGGCGCGATTTAGATGATAAAATCCCCAAACAATGGCTTGAGGAGGGACCACTGACCACTCATACCGTATTGGAACCAGTGAGCTCATTGGTCCATACTCCCGTTTCTAAAAATAAAAAACTTTGATACAGTTGCTGTAATCTTGATGAAATCATTAATTCATGACGAAAGTTTCGTTTCTTTTAAAACAGGATATGAGGGAATTAAGAGATTACACTCAGGAAGACAATTTATGGTTATTTTTCTTACATCCCCCATACCACTTAGTTTTAGTTCCTCATTTTAATAATTTGAAGATGATAATTTTATATACGTCATTAGGTTTTACAGTAGTTTTTCGGTTTACTATGAAAATGAGATCAGTTTAAGTGTTCCTTGAAAATTAAAATTCTTTACATAATGGCCCTTAAAAATCATTTAAAACGCTTTCAGAAGACTCATCCGCTGTAAAAACTGTTGATCAATACGTCACAATACCTATGGATCATCGATATATCTTGTGTTCAAAGAAATATTACGAGAACACAGGACATTGAAAGTTTTAAAACGTTTTAAACACGCTTCGTTACAAGCTAAACAAATACATGTTTGGTTATTGGAAATTATTCATAGAGGCGTTTATTAAGCAATATTCCCCATATTACTCAGATCCGATCATTACTTCATGATCACGATAAATTGTTCCAGACATGGCGTCGTAAAATCAGGGTCGTCATGGAAACGGGTGTGATATTGCCCCGTGTTTGTCAACAACATGTGACTAAGTTTTACATGAATTTCTTCTAATCACTCCCATATGCATGTCTTTTTTATTAAATGTGAATGTATTAAGAGTTAACGTATTAAGTTGATTTGTACTCTAAATCCAGTATCACAATGCATTTTTATTGAAAAAAAAATATCAAAGAATTAAAAATTCTAAAATATTTGCATGTAGAATTATTAATTAAAAATATTTTCAAATATATCTAGACCTAAAGTGCTTTTCATCTATGATTGTATAAGTTTTTTACCCAAATAAAAGAAGCAGAAAAATACATGCTTTATCAAACTGTGAATTAAAAAAAAAATGTTGGTTATCTGCGCGTGATTTTTATCCATGGGTGGACCAATGAAATATCACGAAGATTATAGATTTATGACAGACAGAGATTTGGGGTCATTAGAACAACTGATAAATAAGATTTTATCACTGTCTTCCGTTGTTTAAATATATACACTATACTAGTGATTCGGGTGATTTAGTAGGGCGAACCATTGATGCTCCCATCACTTTTTATCTTTACTGATAGATACAACGGAATGTGCAAATTATAAGGCGTATAAATCATTTCATAAAAATCATTTTTGCTTTGAATCATTTTTTGTGAATAAAAATGTTTTCAGTATAATGTTTAATATTTTATAAAAACAAAACAAAAAACGGATTATTGACTTTTGGATAGAAATTCTTATGCATTGCGGAAATGCCCCTCCCCCAACGCCCCTACCCAACCCCACGGGAATCTATGGCCTTTTTTATCATCAAAAGCATAATAGCCAAAAATGCTTCACATTTCAATTTTTTATAGGAAACCCCATTGTTTAGTTTAATCTAGCCTCTCCCAATTATTTAGCAACATTTGTGGTCGTTTCATATAACCAGTGTGGTTGATTTCAAACACTATTTTAGGGCTTGACGAAATCCACAAATTTAGGAAATGGCAGTCATTGATATAGTATATAAGAAATAACGTTCACTTACAAAATCTACATGAGAATTTTAATCAATATGATTTTCACTATTTTCAATATAATTTTTGGGGTACAAAGAATGTATGAAATCAAATACATGCTTTAAAAGATACAAATAAACATGATTCCATGCTTATTTTTATACAGAAATATCCAATTCATACTAATGCGCAGTATATACTCTGAGTAATAAATTTTGACTTTACGTTTTTCGTTAATTACACAAACATGTAAAAGACAAAATTATTTTAAAAATATTGCTTATATTTCTGTGCTTTAATTCAATAGTAAAATATTTTGATACGGAATTGAAGACAACGCAATTCAAGTTGAATTTAACAACTATATTTTAACTAACGAACTTGATTTTATGCTTAAGTATCCCATTTGCCCTTTCTCTTTACATTGGATTTTTTGGTCGTTTCCTTAATTGTATTTTGCTGTGATCAAGTTTATGAGAATTTTAAAATACCTCATTTTTACGGAAAAAAATTAAACTTTCTGGTCCATCTGAATTTTAAATAGTGATCTACAACATACACGTACTGATGTTCATGAAAGAAAGTCTAAAGGGATTTAAATTCTTACATTTACCAAAAAAGGGGGGGGGGGCAAAATATATAGTTACTTATTTCTCTATATACCATTCTAATTTCTCGAGCATTTTAAATGCACGTATGCCTGAATTGAAACGAACATATTGTACCTAATGAAAGATTAATGTATTCTGCATCTTCACGTATAATCTTTTTTTTTTTGTCCTTTGCAAAAACATGTTATCCTTCATCCCTCCCCGTCACCAAGGAAACAGGAAATGTTTTCTTTTTACGTGATATTAGTCATTCAGCTTCATTGACACATCTGTTTCTATCTCTATAGTTTCAAACGCTTTAGTGACTCATTCTAACATTTGCCTTTCTTTTAAACACTTGGAAAACCAATGAACACACACGATTTCTTTTGATTTCCTTCGTTATATTTCTATCATATTAATGATAAGGAAACTTGAGACTCTCCTTATAAAAATTTTATATAACTGAGACTCCTCATATGAACATTTTTTTAAATAACTGAAATACAACATACTTAAGAAAAATGTTTCAAGTATTTTTTTTAATTTTAACAATATTACGCCTTAAATGTAGATAAAAAGCTTAACAAAATTAATATTGCGCACATTTAAAGTAAAATGACCAAGTTAATTTATAAATTAATTATATAATTTTTACACAATATTGTGATTATCTTATAGTCTTGACACACCTAAACTGCTAAGTGTTTGTCGTAAAGTCACATTGTTTTCATCAATTTTAACTGAAGCGCAGTTAACACTTAGACCCAGGCTGATAAGGTAAACAAATTAATTCAGATAAATAAATGAATAAATATTTGATGATTCATTGAAGTATGAAATTCATTTCGATAAGAACAAATTGGTTAAATTTTTCCAATGGATTTTCTTCATAAATGGACCCCTATTACGTAGATAAATTGGTTTGATTTGAACTCATTTTATTGTTGTTTATTATTTCATGCAAAGGGATGGGTACAAATTCTAAAATCTTATTAAATCCATCTCCCTTTGATTCTACTGATGACAGAAGGAAAAGGGGCTGGTTATAATCAGACTGTTATTTCATTCCCTACCAAAGATAAAATTTTGGATACTGCCTCGCATAATATACCCGAAATATGATTTAAATATATGCTAATGAGGCCAAAATTAAAAGAACTACCCGATAATGCTTAAGGTTTTATTGCCAATAGCTGTTAGAACTCGTATTAATATTCATTTGCTGTCGAATTAATTTGTTAAGACACTTACGTGTCTTTGGGAAAGGATGTCAGTTTCTAATACGTAGTTCATTTGTCTATACTTGTTGAATTTGGCAATAATTTCCAAATTTCCTAAAATTCTGGTTGCAGAAAATGTGTTTGGTGCAATGAACTTGTGAAGAAACATAAGAATTCATAAGATATATAAATCCAACACCTTTTGTCACGTGACTTGATTGATTAAAATCTGACCCCCATTTTCAGTGATGACGAATATGAATGTCACCCGGTCGTTCAACTTTATTTTTTGTTCATTATTTTTATTATACAAAATTTTTAATCAAGCTAATTAGTAAATGAATACATTAAGACTTGCCGTAAAATGTCAATCAAATAAAATTGTAAGATGGAAAAAAGAGAAAAAGTTCATTTTTTATTGAAAAAAGCACATCTCTCGAGAAAAGGTCTACAAAGCGTTGAAGTATCCATTTACCGCATCAACGTGTTAGTTCTTTTATGACCTCTAAAATGGCACGAAAGTTAAAGACAAAAATGAGGTGTTCAACTTAATCTTTAGAATGCCTTCAACTATTACAATGAATCTGTGAACTTCAGAAAAAATCTTGTAATTGCTAGCACCAAAAGGTCATATAATTATAGCAAATACTATAACTACCTACATGTATTCTATACATATTCTAAACCTATTGGAGAAAGTACATGTTTGACTGTCGTTTCAAAAATATGTTTAAATGTCAAACCAGTCGCAGAAACCAAGAAGGATGATATTGGGTATCGCAAACATCTCAAAGTGCTCAGAGCCTTTCTTTATCGAACAGCGATGATATATTTATAATACTAAAAGACTGTTTAATTCAAAATAAAATGCAGAGTTTTTGAGAAGCGAAGAGTACCGTTTTATTATCCCAATTTACTCCGCTGATATTTTCATATGATAACGATTGCATTAATTGAAAATGACAACCAATGAAAAACAAATTATAATCGATCAGCCAGTGAAAAGTCATCTTGTGTTGCAAAACTGTGTGTGTCATCACTTCCTTTTAAGAAATGGAGACTCGAAATAAGGAGGGGTGAGGATAAAGTAGAATTTGATACTCTGTATACATCAGTCAAAATTGTTCATTCTTAATAGTACCTGTTGAGATAAACATTAGAAAGATATTTAAACAAAAGTAAGAAAAATTTCACATACACTGTACAATAAAACTTGTTTAATCCGAACTTGTTGAATCTGGACGTTGTGCATTTCGACATGTTCACTGTAATAGTTTAAATCCTTTGAATTTTCTTTATATGTTTAATAAATGTTGTTGATTTTAGGATTTTGTATTATGTTATAATTTTCTCCATTATTATTTCTTGAATTCTACATCAAAAGTCAAAATGCATAAGTACGCTTCTTAAAAAAAATTCCGGTGTGTTTACAATGAAAAGGAACCTTCATTTAAGAAATAAACAAACGTTATTTAGTGAACATGGCGTTATGAATAGCAATTGCTCTGCTGGCATATTCCATGATGCGCGCATAATGCCATGTTCACTGAATAATCGTTGTTTATTACTTATATCTGCATTCTTTGATTTATTTATTTAAGAAATAAGGTATCCGTTTTACTGAGATGTAAAACGGGTTGGTCACGTGATCAAATCCCATAAAGCCCGAAGGGCTTTATGGAAGATTTGATCATGTGCCAACCCGTTTTACATCTCAATAAAACTCAAAAAATTATACCTTATTACTTATATTTACATTTGTGACTTATTCATACTTTATATTTGCCTGATTGTTACTTTTAACGTGTGAAATGCCTTAATTTTTCAAATCCAACGGCATGTATGTAATCCACTAAACGCGCGTCGACCCTTTATGACGTCACAGAGAAATTACGTCGAACGTTT